>VZTQ01009428.1:0-17919 GCA_013400755.1 Pelecanoides urinatrix | reverse complement strand
CTATGATTCTATGAAAAGCACACACAGTTATGCTTAAAAAGGTCGTTTAATTTAAGGAGCAAAATAACTGATCTACATTGTATTTTAATGCAGACTGGATTAAGGTCCACTGGATTAAAGTCTTAGAGCAGTACACTACAGAACATCTGCAATGAGGAGTTGCAGAAGCATAGTTGTCCTGATGTAAACAAAAGATAAAACACATTAAAATATTGAGCTCCTAGAAAAAAAGATAATAAAGGTCAAGAGATTTTAATCTAGCCTGATCTCTGACACAGATGCCCTCTGATTTTTTCTGAGTTAATTCTTGTTTGAATCAAGACATGTCTTTTAGAACCCATTTAATTTTGATTTACAGATTACACATGATCCTTCCCCACTGCAGCTAAACTGTTATAATGGCCAGTCACATGCTCTGTCAAAAGTACAAATAGCTAATCTTGTATTGTTGTTGGATTTTCTTACACGTACGTCTTCTACACTGAAGTGCCTTTTATTATCACATATATAATATTCTAATATCTCCTGCTTCCATTTTTTTAAAGAAAAGCATAGAAATAGTCTTTTTCTTACCTTCCTTGATATTCCAAGTACATCAGGGCTTACTGAAAATCAGCATTAAAAGTCAAAAAGGCTGCTCAGATTTTTTTTTTCTATATTTGTTAAAAGTCATTAAGAGCTGCTGATTAAAAGTATATGACATCACTGATTCCTGTTTAATATCCTGTTGAGTTACTCTTGAAGCTGGAAGTATTTTATCACAATCATGTTCTGATATCAATACTTCATCTTTCTCCAAATACAGAACTATGCTGAGCACTACTCAGTATAGAAGATACACTTATACTTACATAGAGCTTACACTGTTGAATGCTGCCGGATTTTTACACAATACTGCTGATAACTCCACCATTGCTGCATTAACAGTGGACTTGTTAACATTTCATTTATTCTTGATATGAGAAGTGAAGGAGTACTTTTTATTACCCGTCACTCCACTGGCTGGTGATTATATCCTTTGTTGCCTTCCTACATTTTAGCAATTCCTAGCTTCTACTTTGCTATCAAATTCTTTTTTTCCCCCATCTGTTATTTTGTTTTCTTATTATGCTTGCTACAGTTACTTTCACATTTACTGCTAGCTGAGCTGAATGTTTTTACATGTGTAATCTTTTCTTTTAGTTGTAATTCTAGCAGAACATTATTAAATTGTTCCCAATACCATCTGCATTTCTTCCATCTAAATTATTTCTGCAGGGGTTTTGACTCCTAATTATTTCAGGTCTGTGATAGTGGACTTTTAAAGCAGCAATGTGTGTGTGTGTGTGTGTGTGTAAATGCATCATTACTTTGTCATATAAATTACAGAAAAAAAGATAATAATTTCCTGCATTTTAGTTTTGTAATCAATTCCTCTATCAGTCAGGGTGTGAATTACAACAGGCATTGTGCCATGCAGTTGTCACCTGTGCCTCTGAGATTCTCCCTTTCTGCCCCTCAGTGTGAATTCCCAGTGATGACAGCATCTTACTCTGGGAGCTGGAGCACTCGCAGTGATGGGGTTTTATATTATTTGGGGCTACTTTCAGCCTCTATTTCCTTCAGTGATCCCAGTCATTTACATTTACATCACTGCTGTGAATGGTAACATGACTGTGCATCAGTCTTTGTATGGGATTTTATCCAGTCTTCTCTCCCCAGTTTTTTCCCAGCCTGCTCTCCTTCATTTCTCTCCAGCAGGGGCTTATAGTGTTTCTGCACTGCTTTTCTAGCATCTACCACTGATTTTGTCATAAAATAATACTTGTCTCCTGTAGAAAAAAGCAATACATGCCATATATGCCCAGATTCTTTACATGTACTGCCAATAATAGTGTCAAGTTGGCTTTGTTGGTTTTCAATACCTTATTAAAAACACTGGTAAGTTTTTAAGGAACTCGCTTTTTCCTAAGCTTTGGTACTGTTATCTGCAGGGCTTAAAGCCATTTTGATTTGTTACCTGTCTTCTTGAAGTTCATAGTCTGCACCTGAGGCAATGACTGATCTTACTTTGGCTCTCATTTACTCCTTCCATAAATAAAAATTAAACTCTAAGCAGCTGGAAACTCATCTGTTTGTGCCAATGGAAAACATACATTTTTCCTGCTTTAGTTACCTAGTTTCATGACATTGTTTATTCAGCACTCTGAAAATGTAACGTAAGTGTAAATATTGTAGAACTCGGTACGGATTCAGGAAGATTACGAGTATTTACAGTCTCATACTTACTTATGTTATTTCCAATGGAAGGAGATTTTAAAAAAACCCAATATTTTTAAATCATAATCAATGTTCAGAAACAAATGGGAATAGCTTGATGACCTTCTTAATAAGACTTTAACCTGAAATATTTTCTCCTCTTAATTTAGGTCAAATAAGCTCTTTATTTTGTGTGTATGACTCTGTACCCTTATTTAATTATTCTCTGGATGTAGCTATTGTGAAGCCCCTACAGTTTAGCACAGTTCAGCACATATTTCCATCTGCTTACAGGAACACACTGGGGAATGTGCTTTAAAATTCCTTCACACTTATTAAAATACAAATTATTCCAGAGCAAGGATATGCTACTGCCATGAATGAATAAATTTTAATCATAAAATGTGGAAGTGAAAATTCAACCTATTCAAGAATATTGTCAAAAAGATTTTGTATGACACTGTTTGTATCTAAATAAACATGTTGGGTGAAGTATTTGCATATACTGTAGTAATGAGTGTTAATGGGTATACAACTACACAGAGTTGAAACAGCTTTTTTATTTCTCAAAATAATTATTTCTAATATATATTTCTAATATTTCTAATAAACTTTCTAATACTTCTAATAAAATATTTCTATTTTTTTATATTTCTAAAAAACTCATGACTCTGCCTCAAAACATGTCTTTAAACTATGTCACGATGCTGAAAGAAATTTACTTTTTTTTTTTCCCTCTTGTAGATATTTTTAAATGCAGATACAATCCGTCTGGGAAATCTACCAGTGGGNATTTTTTTTTTCTATATTTGTTAAAAGTCATTAAGAGCTGCTGATTAAAAGTATATGACATCACTGATTCCTGTTTAATATCCTGTTGAGTTACTCTTGAAGCTGGAAGTATTTTATCACAATCATGTTCTGATATCAATACTTCATCTTTCTCCAAATACAGAACTATGCTGAGCACTACTCAGTATAGAAGATACACTTATACTTACATAGAGCTTACACTGTTGAATGCTGCCGGATTTTTACACAATACTGCTGATAACTCCACCATTGCTGCATTAACAGTGGACTTGTTAACATTTCATTTATTCTTGATATGAGAAGTGAAAGAGTACTTTTTATTACCCGTCACTCCACTGGCTGGTGATTATATCCTTTGTTGCCTTCCTACATTTTAGCAATTCCTAGCTTCTACTTTGCTATCAAATTCTTTTTTTCCCCCATCTGTTATTTTGTTTTCTTATTATGCTTGCTACAGTTACTTTCACATTTACTGCTAGCTGAGCTGAATGTTTTTACATGTGTAATCTTTTCTTTTAGTTGTAATTCTAGCAGAACATTATTAAATTGTTCCCAATACCATCTGCATTTCTTCCATCTAAATTATTTCTGCAGGGGTTTTGACTCCTAATTATTTCAGGTCTGTGATAGTGGACTTTTAAAGCAGCAATGTGTGTGTGTGTGTGTGTAAATGCATCATTACTTTGTCATATAAATTACAGAAAAAAAGATAATAATTTCCTGCATTTTAGTTTTGTAATCAATTCCTCTATCAGTCAGGGTGTGAATTACAACAGGCATTGTGCCATGCAGTTGTCACCTGTGCCTCTGAGATTCTCCCTTTCTGCCCCTCAGTGTGAATTCCCAGTGATGACAGCATCTTACTCTGGGAGCTGGAGCACTCGCAGTGATGGGGTTTTATATTATTTGGGGCTACTTTCAGCCTCTATTTCCTTCAGTGATCCCAGTCATTTACATTTACATCACTGCTGTGAATGGTAACATGACTGTGCATCAGTCTTTGTATGGGATTTTATCCAGTCTTCTCTCCCCAGTTTTTTCCCAGCCTGCTCTCCTTCATTTCTCTCCAGCAGGGGCTTATAGTGTTTCTGCACTGCTTTTCTAGCATCTACCACTGATTTTGTCATAAAATAATACTTGTCTCCTGTAGAAAAAAGCAATACATGCCATATATGCCCAGATTCTTTACATGTACTGCCAATAATAGTGTCAAGTTGGCTTTGTTGGTTTTCAATACCTTATTAAAAACACTGGTAAGTTTTTAAGGAACTCGCTTTTTCCTAAGCTTTGGTACTGTTATCTGCAGGGCTTAAAGCCATTTTGATTTGTTACCTGTCTTCTTGAAGTTCATAGTCTGCACCTGAGGCAATGACTGATCTTACTTTGGCTCTCATTTACTCCTTCCATAAATAAAAATTAAACTCTAAGCAGCTGGAAACTCATCTGTTTGTGCCAATGGAAAACATACATTTTTCCTGCTTTAGTTACCTAGTTTCATGACATTGTTTATTCAGCACTCTGAAAATGTAACGTAAGTGTAAATATTGTAGAACTCGGTACGGATTCAGGAAGATTACGAGTATTTACAGTCTCATACTTACTTATGTTATTTCCAATGGAAGGAGATTTTAAAAAAACCCAATATTTTTAAATCATAATCAATGTTCAGAAACAAATGGGAATAGCTTGATGACCTTCTTAATAAGACTTTAACCTGAAATATTTTCTCCTCTTAATTTAGGTCAAATAAGCTCTTTATTTTGTGTGTATGACTCTGTACCCTTATTTAATTATTCTCTGGATGTAGCTATTGTGAAGCCCCTACAGTTTAGCACAGTTCAGCACATATTTCCATCTGCTTACAGGAACACACTGGGGAATGTGCTTTAAAATTCCTTCACACTTATTAAAATACAAATTATTCCAGAGCAAGGATATGCTACTGCCATGAATGAATAAATTTTAATCATAAAATGTGGAAGTGAAAATTCAACCTATTCAAGAATATTGTCAAAAAGATTTTGTATGACACTGTTTGTATCTAAATAAACATGTTGGGTGAAGTATTTGCATATACTGTAGTAATGAGTGTTAATGGGTATACAACTACACAGAGTTGAAACAGCTTTTTTATTTCTCAAAATAATTATTTCTAATATATATTTCTAATATTTCTAATAAACTTTCTAATACTTCTAATAAAATATTTCTATTTTTTTATATTTCTAAAAAACTCATGACTCTGCCTCAAAACATGTCTTTAAACTATGTCACGATGCTGAAAGAAATTTACTTTTTTTTTTTCCCTCTTGTAGATATTTTTAAATGCAGATACAATCCGTCTGGGAAATCTACCAGTGGGTTCCTTTTCCTCCTCCTCCTCCTCCTCACCCAGCTCTTCAGTTCCTCACCAGACTATCTATGAGCTCTGCGTCTGTCCCAATGGTAAACTTTACCTGTCCCCAGCAGGAGCAGGCTCTACATGTCAATCCAGTAGCAACATCTGCTTGTGGAGCTAGAATGACTCCAATTTATCCTCACACCAGAATAGCCTTTTGTTACTATCCCTCTGCTTCACAGTTCTGCTCGGTTTCCCTTGTGACAAGTTCGAAGCTTCAAACGGCCTGCAGAGCAACTTCTTCCAGTGTAAGCAGGAATACAACGCTGCCTTCTCTTGTGGTTTGTGTTGCCACTCAACGTAGAGATGGGAGTGAGATATTCAGAAATCAATGTATTCTTCATCAGGAAACCTGGAACGTAATATCACCGTTTGTCCAAAAGGGCGAATAACATAGGTGCCTTTGCTACATGAAGTGAAGCACATAGTTTTAGATTTTTGCAGGACCTGGATATGAACTGCACACATATATATACAGTACATAAACAAATTTGCCCAGAATCTGATGGTGAGATGAATTGGTTCCCCCTGTATGATAAATAACTTTACTGTCTGAAAGCACAATTTTCCATTCATCTTTTTGGATGTAAACTTTTATCCCTGAATTTTAAAATTTTGAAGCATTGTGTGATGCTTGCTTTACTAAACAATTAAATTCAGTAAACGTTTTTTAACACAAAAAGAGACAGAATCCCTCCCTGAGTTTGGTTTCTTGTGTTGTTACATTTTGTCTACTAAGTCTAGGGTTTTGTACACCAGGTAAATTTTGGAAGTGCTTAGCAATATTACCTTGCAGAATTAAAAAGACATCTGCTCTTGTTTGTCAGATCTGAATGGCCTTTATAGTATTTTCGTGGCTACTGCATGTGAAGCGATTGCTTTAAGTAGAACATACAGTTTCTGGAAAAGAAGAACAGGGTAAAGAGGGAAATACTATGATCTGTTTGTTGACCAGTGTATTGCTCTTCACAAGTTATTTATAATTGGCAAATGCAAAACCAAGAGAAAATTTTCAAAGGTACATCTTGTCCATTTTCTAGCTATGTCTAACTGCTGCCATTTGAACACAGTACAACCGTTACTACTAATATAATGTGTAATGCTGAGAAGCAATGCACTAACAACTGGTATGACATTCACATTTACTATTCTCTTTTGTTTACCATCTGCTGCTAAGGTTTTCAAAGTAATAGAAACATATATAAAAACACATATTTAATGACATTCAATATTAAAAAATACATTGATATTACATTGACTTTATCACGTCTGTGTTTAAATTGTGCAGCCCTATTTGCACTCAGATCTCTCTACTGACTTTCTTTTTTGACAAGTTTGATGTGGGATTTCTTTCTTGTATCAATGTTCATACTTGTTTGGCTTGGTTGGTAATTGAAATCTTAGAAAAAATGCTTTGGTATGCTGCTAGTAAATTTATCGCAACATTGATTAACAAGAGTATCTTGAAACTTGCAGAACCCAGGAATGTAAAACAGTATAAAAATGTTTCCTATTGTGGAAGATGGCTTGATTACATGAGGTAAGTGTGCTTTTTAATTCTATCCTTTAAGTTACATCATCTAGCATGTAGCTTTAGAGGCTTTTGAATGTAAGATCACCAATGCAGTGACAGCTTTTGCAAGGTAACGCTGAAGTCAGGGCAGACAGTGCAAGGTGGGTATTTCTACACAATTTTTTTTTGCTTAGAGAAAAGAAAATGAAAATGAGCAAACTGGTGCTTGCCTTTCCATTGGCCCTCTTCAGAGGTGTGAATTTCACCCCATAGCAAGAATGTTGTATTTGCTGTTTCTACCAGCTAAAAGAAAATTTTAAATTGATTATCTCTTCAAAAGAAGGTTGTTAACAGCTGATTTGTTATTTCTTTGAGAATTTTATTCTTTTACTTGGAAAGAAAATATATCAGAAAATATTGCAAGAAAATATATTAGAAGCCTGAGGATTTTTAGTACGGGGGACAGAAAGAGATACAAATAACAAAAAAGGTGATAATAAAACATTAGAAAGTGTAGCCATACAACATACCCTTAAAACCATAGGGAAATAGATGTCTTTTTCTTATACACACAAGTAATAGAATGGTAGAGTGAAAGTCGTGTGGATAAATAGTATTTCAGGAGGAAAAGTATATAGATCGCTATGAGGAAACATCTATATGTATTCATTACCTGTGCACATCTACATATACTGGTTATTTAAAAGATGAACAAACAGGTTATAGTGACTAATCTATTTGGTGAATTAAATTTTGGCTTCTTACAAATTGCACACAAGTAGACTAAGATTTTTTTTTTCTCCCTAAATAAAGCCACAGGATGGCTTGCAGATACTTTGTCATGAATTTTCCATTGAGAATTTCTTATTTGTTCGCTCTTCACCTTATGTAATTACTTACCTGTAACATGAAGAAAAAGCTTTCTGCCCATTGGATGGGAAGATCCAACCTTTATAAATTTTACACAAATTTGGATGGCAGTGGGCAGGTAGAAAAAAAAGAAATCTCTTTTGTTACTAGATTCATTTTAGCAAGGCTGGAATAATTTACCACTTCATATGAAGAAAACTCAGGGCAGAGGTGCGGATGACACATTGGAGTTAACAAAACCAAGCCAGTAAGTCCACATAACTCTGCACTGTCAGGATTTTCTTGCTTGGAGTCCCTTCAGTCTGAAGTAGAGAGTATTTGAGAGCTTCAGCAACCTATGAGATAGCATAATGAGGTCTCCTAATGTCTTAATATTCTGGTGAGTTTCATAATATTGATGTTTTACTTTAAATCCATTGAAAACTGTAAGAAGGGGGAAATCTTGGTTTTCATTTTAAAGAATATTTCTAGCCCACATGATTTCGGAGAATATTGGAAAAGTGATTTCAATGCATTTAGAGAACTAAAAAAATCAGAACACCAATAATCTCTAAGCGGCGTCATCATTCCTGAGTGGAAGGAGAAACAGACACAGTGTTTTTGAATGTTTGGAGCTGGCAATAGTGAAAACCTTAATACTAGAGCTCTTCCACTTACAGTGTGCCCCAAAAATATCAGAAAAATGGGATAATCCCACAATGTCATTTCAGATGGAAGGAAACTAGAAGATCTCAGCGCAAATACCGTATTAAAACATGGAGCTGTAGCTGTGCTGTTTCAGTGCTGGTTTTATAATGCTAAGGTCATTGTGTACAAAGCCATAGGAAATTTTCAGATTCTTTTTCTCACCTTCCTCATAGATTCCTGGCCCTGTCTCCAAGTTGTTTCAGTCTTTGTTGGCCATTTATAATACCTAACATTCAGGTTATGACTGAGCCCCAGTAATGTTTCTCTAGGTAGAGTGCTTATCTGACTGAATATTTTGATTGTGTATTTTAGAAAAGAGATGTCACTTCTTATTCTGGTTAAGACAAGAGTTTTCTGTTAACAAATCACTTTGTTGTGACAATTTTAGGGAAGTTTGAAGACCTTAGGATATTTTTAAGCATTAATATTAGTGCAATTTAAAAAAAAATCAGTGGGTTTTTTATAGTATATGAATACATGTATCAAATAAAGCTTCTTTTTGTACTAGAACGTTTTTATGGGAACCACTAAGATGGTATTGCAGCTGTTTGACTTCTTCAGGACTATCCTTATGACGACAACAAAATATATGAAAGGACCTTATTAGCTACATGTATTTAATATATACAATAGATTTATCTTCTGTAAAAATATGTGTCATGTTATTATAGGATACTGTCTCTTTCTTGTTTAAAAAAAGAAAAATAAAAGCATCAGCCAACCTCTCTAAGCACTGTTAGCTGTATGGTTTTGTATTGCAGTTCATTCATTGGTTAAGTGATAAGACCAAAGACTGACACTTCTATTATATCTAACACTATGGCACTGCTGCTTTTACTAATTCTATTGGAATGAAGAGATGACAAGTTGTAATTACAACAATTTAACATAGTTTAGATTTGTGCAGCATTTTGAGCTGTAGATTGTTGACTTTTTTCCAGTGTTTAAATTTTTTGTCAGTGTGGTGTGATTACATTACTGTTCATACATACGGGGATCTTTTGGTGTTCCTAAGAAAACGAAAGACTATGTATTCCAAAACGTGCCAAGACATTACTTGTTTCAGCTGAAGTTATACTGTTTGCTTGCAAAACAGTGGCTTGACTGGATAACGGAATTCACTTTAAACCATTTTAGATGCAGAGGGCTATTAAGTTTGGATTGAAGATACAGCCATAAATGTCTAGAAGCATTTAATGAAGGATGTTTAAGATATTCAGTTGCTAACACCATGTATTATTTTTTATGGGTTTTTTTAGATTCTACATCATTGCCTAAATTAAAAAAAAAACAACCAAACCTTAGACTACGGAATTGTTATCAGCTGATTCACTGTAATGCGTATGTAAATTGGATTGAAGTTTGAGTGTCATATTGTTTCAGTCAGTACTCTGCTAACCATTTTTGTTTTGTAGCCTTCATGCTAATTATTTTCTTGTGTATGTAAATATATAAAAAAAGATGGGAACTATTTTCTTACACATACTATGCAATATGTTTGTAAAACTGCAATATTACCAAAATTACAAAAGCTGTGCTTTTGTACTCTCTTCCTTTATGTAAAACAAATCTTTTTTCTATTTAATGGACTGTCTGTCTTATAAATGTAGATAACATTATTCAAAAACAGTACACTGAAACTTTAAGATATTTTGTTTTATTTCCTTGGATTTTTTGTTTTATGAAAATAATAGCAAGGTTTTGGAAGTTGGAAATTGCTTTTTCTTAGAAAGCTAGAACTTTTACAGCATGTAATTAACACAGTTAGTTTGAAACATCTCCTGTGCTTCTTTAATTTGGTCTTAGCATTTTCATCTGGTGCTAATATAGAACCATAAATAAATGTGATACCTAAAATAGGGACCATATCAGAACTCATTTCCAGAATAATCAAGTGGGAAACTTTCTAAGGATGAGAGGAAGATGTAGGATAACTGGTGAGAAATTTTTAGGTTTTCTGTATATTTTTATTTGATAAATTTTTTTTTTTAGTATTTCCTTACGTCTGTCTACATCAGCTGTGTGGTAACAGCTTAATTTGTTTTTCAATTTTTTGTCTTCACACACAGTATACGAGAGTTTTAGTTCAAAAATGTTTTTGAAAACAACAGACATTGCATTTAAGTGCAGTACTTACATTAAGAAAATCCAATTTTAAAGAAGTATAGGTTTTATTTCTACATCAGCATTAGTAAAGTTAAAATTACAGTGCTGCATCTCAACTACTGTAAAAGCATATTACACTACTTAAGTTCCTTGCCAGAATAAGCATAAGCTGTATGTTTATGTTTAAACTGCACCAATTTATAAGCCACCTGACACAGTCATGTAAAAGTCTTATGGTGATGTCATCAATGCAAACAAATCCTGTCTACATTTAAATTGTGTTGCATCAGTTCTGCTAACAGCCTTGCACAGAGGTCTGGCAAAAAGCTGGGTGAGCATTTGGGTGGTGTGTTTGCACCGAGGTACTTGACGCCATGCTGTGATTTGAGCAATATCCTCCGTAGCCAGACAGTATCTAGGTGCATAATGCCTGAAAAATTGTAATTTCTGTACAAGAGCAACAGTTGTATGGAACTATCAGTAATGTAGGTCCTGCTAAGTCTCAAGTGACTAAAACACAATAGCTGATGCAGCAAGAAAAATTACTCTTAGCCATTTTATTCAGGCTTGGACTAGTCCAGTCTGGGAAAACCTTATGACGCTAAAAGATAAATAGAAGGTATAGTGAAAAGAAATTCACTATAAACATCGTGTTGATTCAACACATACTGAAACTGGAATTTGATACAAGCTCTCTGTGTACAATAGGGTCTCCTCTGAAACTTTGAACTGACCTTTGGATTATGTTGTCTGAATTTGAAAGTATTATTTGATCTTTAACCAAGACATTTCTTATATAGGCCAGGACCTGGACAAGTTTCAGAAGAGCCAGGGTAAAAACATATATTGTATGGTCTGATTAGAGTCAATAGTACATATACCAAAAGTAAGCCTAGCCTGCTTATCTGAGAGAAAAAAAAAAAAAAAAAAAAGAAATTAGAAAATTTCTCTCAGTTTGGGGAAAACTTAAATCTTCAAGGGCAGTTGACCCTTTTAAGGAGTGTCCAGCTCTTCCAGTGTCTGAAATTCTGATGTGTTTAAGCATCAGAGAGAGTAACTTATATTTTAAAAATTGCCCTTTGGTTTAATCAAGTTCATTTAATGCATTACTTGATCTGAGAAGTAAAGGTGCTTTTTAATCACATGTATACCTCCTTGTTTGTGAGACCTGTGAAGGAGAAGTTCAGCTTCCAGCATCATCTAGAGCTCAATGAAGAATAGGACTTAGGCATTAAAGAATCATCCCTGAAGGCAAGACATTTTGTTTTCTCTGCTTTATGGTATTTTGGGAGCTTGCATACAGTCATTCTTCACCACTGAGAGATCTGCTTTCTAGCACAATAACCTATTTCTAAGTATATTTTTTGGAATTATTCTGAAAAAAATACATCATTGCTTTCTTTCTAGATGGTGTTTACTCAGTTTTCTTGTCCCAAACACTCCAGCAGTTAAAGTAAAATCCTCCCCCCTAACTCTACCCACTCTTACCTCTTCAGCTGAGCTTCAGTTGTCCACCTTAGCCTCCTCCTTTCTTCCCAAATTACAAAAGAATAGACAACAGAGAGGATTTAGCTAAGACTTTTTATCAGACTCCTTCCTGTGTAACTTACTGGAACTGTATGAAAGGGGAAGTTTCTACCAAAGAGGAAGATTTTTTGCTTTGTGAAAACAGAAGTTATATAAGAAGGAAAACAAACACAGGTAAATATCAATTTTAGTCTGACTTACTAGAATGAACAGTGAAAGTTTTTGCACTATAAACTTCTTAATAACTTTTATTTTCTCATAAGTTTTATCATTCAATGAATGTATTTAAAATACCGTAAAATAAATATGCAAACTAACCTATCCTGTTACATTTTTCATTTTTTGAAAATAGAAAAGTAATCACTGAGCTCATGTTTGTTCCCCTCTACTAATGTATTTATTTACTTTTACAAATTTGAAAGAAAAAAAAAAACTAAACTGTTAAATAGTATAAAACTAACTATTAAAAAACCCTACTAGTAACAGAATATTGTTCCTATAGCTCATGGATGGCATTCTCATTCATCCTAGGTAAATTAGGAATCCGATTTCTTTTATTATGGCATGCCTTTCGGTTGTTTTGTGTAAGCTTTGGGAGATTGGGAGCCTCTGCTGATTAAGGGAATATAGTATCTATGTAGCAGTAGAAGCAGCTGTGGTAGTATCTCCCACGCGACAGTAGAACAGAACAAGATGTGGGGCACGTACTAATGTGAGGGGTGAGGTTCTCCTACAGCAGTTTGGCGTTATGAAGACAACAGTCAGGATGCTTTCCAGCTCCATGCTCCCCAGGGTGAATAACACACGTCACTACAATAACCTTGGACAGACAGGCAGAAAGGTTTTTTGATCTGCATAGGAATGGGTAGGACAGTGGCGCATAGGCAGTAAATCCAAATCAGCCATGTTGCAACAGTACACAATATAAATATAATTCAAAGCTGGATTTTTTTTTTTAAAGTGAAAAAACAGTTAATAGACTTCTCCCTAGGCCTAATAGTAACTCAGAGAAATGGACAGGAAGTCAGGTGGAGATGAATAATTTTTATGTCTTTATATCCATGGAACTTTATTTCTCCTTTCTTTTCCTGACTCTTTTTAAAAACACCATTGGAAAGAAGAAAAACAGTAACCTAGGTATAAATTTTGTACTTCTCAATTAGAAGGTGACAGTGAACTCTCTGTTTGCACATGTATCTGTGTTTATGACAGAAAGAGCTGAAAATAGGCCACTACACTAGGGTGGATTCAGATACTGGTAAAGACAGTAGGAAACACTGATGAATTCTATATCTTTGGATTAGGCTTTAAATGTTCATTTACAGTTTGTGCCGAAAAAAAAAAATCATGGTCCATGATTTTTACAATGTATTTCTAAAATGCATCATTAACATTAGTATAATTTTCCCCCTGAAAATTGTTCCCACTTCTGACTACACGTACCACTTCAACTCCCACATATGAGAGCTCTAAATGATTGTGCAGTCTTCACTCATTTGTCAAAACCGAATTAACAAATTATGAGATGTCCAAGATGAGTCATAAAACAAAATGGCAAAAAAATCTATTGCCACTGCCTTTTCATATTTTAGCCCAGTATTTTCCTCGAGGTGGAAGAGTTGCACTGTTTCTGGAAGCAATAGATTTTATATTCCTGATATTCCCAGTCACTGCTACAGAGACTCTGCAGACCACGCTCATTCCTTTCCCTTCGCCACAGGGGAGCTAAATTAGGGAAATGAATCCTTATCATTGGGGATATGGATGATTTTGATTAATATCAATGATTTTGATTGCATAGTCTTTAGGCTTTCTGTAATCCCTATCTTTAAGTGTAAAGGAGAAAGAAAAATCTGATGGCAGCTACTAAAGCTGACATTATTCATTGCTGCAGGGATTGGGTTATTGCTCAAGATAATCATTACTGCTACGGTGGAGCAAAATGCAGGGAGGGAAAGGGAGCATACAACCAAAACATTAAACAGAAAGAGCATGGAAAGAGAATAATGGCATGGGAAAAAGAGACAGAGAGTGGTATTAGAAGAGGCTTACAGTTTAAAGGGGAAGACAATAATTTTGTGTTAAAATTTCTCTTTACCTGTTTGGCCTCGCCAGTATATATCATGCCCAAAGCACAGGGGCAGAGGAAAATCTTCAGGATACCATTGATTCAGAAATCATTTCCAAGACCAGAAATGTACTATTCATAAGAAAGAGATGGTACAGACAATATCAGAAAACCTCTGTTGCTACTCTGGCTGTGATGAGAGGCACAGCTGTGGAACCTATAAGCTATGGATGCTGTATAGAAGACAGAATGTTTTAGGCACAAAAGGACAGTCCTGGAAGAAGGGAGTCACTGAGGCTTACAGCAGTGTAAATAGAAAATAGCTGGAGCAAGAGTTAGGAAATGGAGAACAGCTTATAGGTTGGTGGGGTTTTTTGTTTTGAGGGGTTTTTTTGAGGCAAGAGTGTGGACTGTAAGGTATTTTCTTATTTCTCTTTTTTTTTTTTTTTTTTTTAAAAAGCATCTGGGAGCAAGCATTGACTTCTATTGTGATTTGTTTCACAGCACTCAAGAAATGTATACACATATATAAAAATATATAAGAAAGCAGGCCTACTTACAAGCATTTCAAAAACTACAGCAGCTTTCTTGTGTTATGAAAGGTAGATTCACTAGCTAAAGAACTGGCCTGGTGAAAGCTTTTGTTTGTGTTGAGTTTTTTTAAACACATAATACATTTGTGTCTACCCACATCACATTTCAGTTTTAGAGCCCAGATGAGTCCCTTATATCACCTTGTAAAGAAATAGTTTATATCTCTACTTATAAATTAGATCACATGCAGTGCAAATTTTACATAAGGATATTTATTCTCTGTGATGACTATTGCCACCTCGTCTTCAAATTTCCTAGCATAAACTGCTGGACTACAGTAGACCTGCTAAAATTCTGATATTAAACTATTGGTACTTCCATTTTTCTTTGGGCAAGTCTAGGATACCATACCAGTTCTTTCTACAGCGCTGTGGTAATAAACATCTCTTCTCATGCATGTTAGCATATATTTGTGAGCAAGGCACCACATGATTAACCAGATTCCTGGAGCTGCTTCCTAAAATGATTTGTTTATTTACCTCCAGTTTCCAAAATCTTGCATGGCTTTAATATAATGTGGATTTTATCTTTTTGTTTAACTATAGTACATTATGTACTTTTTAAGAGATTTAAATTATATAGCTAAACCACAAAACTTTATTAATGGCCATATGTTTCTGAGAACTGAAAGGGAAAAATACATTTAAATCACATTGTCTCACATTTTACAGAACAGTATAATTTCAGTTGATTTAAGCAATTTTCCTATCTATTTTTAGGAAACCTAACAAGCAAACGTTTAATTAAAATTGACACTGTACTGTTTGCCTCAGAAATATCACTTCAATTAGACTATTGTGATGACAAAGTATTTACATTCCAAAGAAAAATTTCTAAATGGTGTATTATTCCCTTTTAGAAATATATAATGTATTATCATGTTGTGAAGTATGATAAGTTAAGTTATATCAATTTTTAAATAAATGTAAATAAAATTCTTTAGTATAAACTTCTGTGAAATGTGCACCTTCAATTTATTGAACTTTTCTGTTAACATAATTAATCTGGAAAATAAGTTAAGCTACATGCTAATCATTTTCATATTTTATGTTGTTTTCCATTGTCTCATATATCCTTTGTATGAGTGGGATATATCTTTTAATGTTTGGAATTTTTTTTTTTTTGTGCAGAGTTCATATATTTTTTCTCTATTATTTAATGCATATCAGCTTATCCTTTGGATTTATTTATCCCAAACACAGTTTTCTCACTACACTTTTAACATTTAGGTTAAGCTCCTTCAAATCTCTGAATATGTATTAAACTATAAGTATATGAGTCATTCCAGTAAACTTAATGGAACTTCTGAAGTTTGAAGTTAGGAGCATGATAAAATATTTTGCTGGATCAGTCTTCATGAATCAAACAAAGTAAGGCAATACCCTGCAGGTCTAAAAATTACTTACTATAAAATAAAGAAAGTGAAAGACTCTTCTGAATATTCCACAGTGCTTCACTTTGGCTTAGTTTAGTTGAGTAAAGCCTCTCTTGAGGAGATACATTAATCAATATTTCCCTTTTCAGATCTGTGTGTGACTTCTATGCACCATTGCCTGTCTGCATCATATCCATTTTTACTTTTGATTTGAATTATATCAACGTCTATTATGTTGAAAATGTTTTGTGCCAGTCCTAAAAAGCCCCGCTGACTTTATATGAACATATTCTATTGTGTCTTTGAGGCTAAGTGCCATCAATCAGCAAAGCAAATTGGTGGTATTTGACTATGTTTCACAAACACAGCTCCAGAAATTATCTATATTTGAAGCCTTGAAACATGGATAAAACCTTTACCCTGCACATAAGGGGCAAAAGCAGCTTGATTCCACAGTTCATCTGCCACAGTGTGGTTTGCTCATCCTGATGGTCTCATACTAAAATTGTCTTCCCGGATACATTGGATGGAGTGAATGCATATCATCAGGCAATGAGCAGCCCTTAACTCCACATGCTAGGCTGAAGAAAATCAATTTGAATTCTCAAAAGATGAAGGTAGTGCAGATGGCCACTGTATATTGCCAGCTGTTCCACAACACTGGAGTCTTGGAGAGGGATTTAAAAAACAAACAAGAAATTGGTTTGTAAATTGTAACAGGCTACTGAGCTGCATGACTGCCCTATTTATTATCATGGGACACAGAAGAGTTCAGATAAATGGAGAATGGAATTTTCTTCACACCTGCAATAATGAGCAATCACGATATGGTGGAACGAGAAGAGGAAGTAAATAACAGGCTTCACAGTCTTACCCCCATGAAAATGTCAGCTCTGTAATGTAAGATTTTGTATGGGAAAATCTGGCTATCAGCTGTATAAGAATTGACTATCTGTCAGCTATACTCTGGGGAGAATAATTTTCTGAAAAATATTTTTAGTTGTGCGTTTTCAATCGTGTTGATTACTCTGCTCGTGCCTTCTTGTTTTCTACCCAGTAGACTTATAACTCCTTAGGACTCTTTCTGTAAGAGTCTGTAGTAAATACTAATATTGTGAAAGTTCTCCAGGTTAATGGACTTACCTTCTCAAGTTGGATAAAATAACACACAGAAGCAATGTTTCATTTTATAAGCCAAGTTTAAAGATCTTGTAATAATTCCAAATCAAACGATCCTCATCGCCCTCTGAATAAAACACCTTAGATAGCATTCTGTGTAGTTTTCCTGTTAACATTCCCATAGGACTTCTGTGGACTCTAGAGAAAACACACAATCAATGCACTTAGGCCAACCGATGTCCACGTATAGGTCAGACCAATCCCTGGCAGTGGCAGCAGGGGATGGTATTTAGGGACAGCATGGAAGTCTGGCCGATTTACACAGCCCCTTCCCCACAGACTCCCCTAGTATCCATAGTTGTATCCCCTGCATTATATCTTTGGTATCAGTTTATGCATCTGTTGTCTGTGAGTTTCTATAATCCTTTTTCAAAGCTGCTGACACAGCTGCTTTTTTGCAGCAGCAAGTTCCAAATTTTCATCACCTGCTGCCCAAATACGAGCTTCTTTTTCATCCGTTTTGAACTGATCTTCAAATAATTTCACTGAGTGCCCCTAGTTGTGATATTGTGGAATTAAGAATACAACAGAATAGAAAATTTCAGTTGGAA
>VZTQ01009425.1:0-15110 GCA_013400755.1 Pelecanoides urinatrix | reverse complement strand
TAGGTCCCTTCCAACTGAAACTAATCTATTCCTTCCAACTGGAATTCCTCATTTCTTCCTGAGGAAAGGATTTTCCAGATCTAAACAAACCATATGAGCCTGCCCCCTGTACAAAAAAGAAGGAAAGACAGGACATACACCTTGTTAAATACTCAAGATGTAATCTAGGAAGGGGTAGAAGGTAATAGGAGAATGGAAAGCAGGTGACATAGAAACACAAAACAAGTTTTCTTTCCCTTCTCAGCTTTGGCAGAATTGTGCCTGAGAAGAGTTGCTAGGGAAGAATCCTTCAGGGTACTATTTAAGTGTAGTAGTGACAGAGATAGGGTTTCCCTCAACTTGGATGGGAGCTTACAGATGCCTCCAGCAGATACTCAGCAACGGAACTGGTGTTAAAGCAGGATTCCTTCACAGTATTACATTTTTCAGATGTTCAGTCTGTTTTAATGTCATTTGCCTGACAACATGCTTACTTCTGCTCTTAAAACAGATGGACTTGTGTAATATGAAAAAAGACAGCATGGGAGAGGTTCTGAGCTGAGCCTTGGAAAGGCACTTTTGGGGTTTTTTGGACTTTGATATTACATCCAGGTATTTTCCGAGGATGGTCCAGGAATACTCAGGTTAGGAAACTTGCATTAGATTGAATTCTGAAACCTGTTCCAAATCATGTGGTATGCAGATAGAGCCTTTGTTTCTTGGTTTGTTTGTTTGATTGTTTTTTTTAACACTGAAAAGCCCTCCAAATTTAAAAATTCAGCAGTGAAGAGTGAATTGGTTGATGTGCTATCTAACTGCTGTAAAAAGTACTTAGCTATTTCATTGGAAGAAAGTGTCTAAATAAACATATAGATAGTGCTTTCCTGAAAATCGATTTCAGGACCTTTGGAAGGATCTATTCATGGTTGTGTTTTTTGTTTTTGTTTTTGTTTTTGTTTTTGTTTTTGTTTTTGTTTTTGTTTTTGTTTTTGTTTTTGTTTTTGTTTTTGTTTTTGTTTTTGTTTTTTAACCAAGATGGTTATAGGTCATATTTATTTTTTATTTATTAAAGTTTATCATGCATCATCTTTATTATTTTACAGGGTTTTTTTATAATCATATATTTAAGCAAGGCCACATTCTGAAAACAAATTTATAATCATTTTTTGTCATTAAAGAACAGGAAATTTATGCATTGCAAACTCCCAAGGAAACCCACTCAATCATTTTGTCTTAATTTTCTCTGTAGGCATAGACATTTGCCCTGCAAAATTACTTCAGGGACCTGTTATTGCTGGATTAACACAGGTGGGAACCACTTTCATACCTCAGCAATACAGATGTAGTGAATTGTGGCTCCAGAATGAAGAATTTCATTCCTCTGTTCCTAGTCTTGATGGATGAAGTTGATAAGCCACTATCCATCGTATTTGAGAAGTCATGGTAGTAAGGTGAAATTCCCACTGACTGGAAAAGGGGAAACGTAACCCCCATTTTTAAAAAAGGAAATAAGAAAGACCTGAGGAATTACAGGCCAGTCAGGCTCACCTCTGTGCCTGGGAAGATCATGGAATAGATCCTCCTGGATGCTACGCTAAGGCACATGGAGGACGGGGAGGTGATTCAAGACAGCCAGCATGGCTTCACCAAGGGCAAGTCCTGCCTGACCAACCTAGTGGCATTCTATGATGGAGTGACTACATCAGTGGACATGGGAAGGGCTACAGATGTCGTCTATCTGGACCTCTGGAAGGCCTTTGACATGGCTTCCCACAACATCCTTCTCTCTAAACTGGAGAGATATGGATTTGATGGGTGTACTGTACGGTGGATGAGGAATTGGTTGGATGGTCACATCCAGAGGGTAGTGGTCAACGGCTCAATGTCCAGATCGAGGTTGGTGATGAGTGGTGTCCCTCAGGGATCCGTACTGGGACAGGTACTGTTTAATATCTTCATTAATGTCATAGTGGGATCAAGTGCACGATTGTATGCAAGTCTGCAGACAACACCAAGCTGAGTGGTGCAGTAGACACATCTGAGGGACAGGATGCCATCCAGAGGGACCTGGACAAGCTCAAGAAGTGGGCCCATGTGAACCTCATGACGTTCAACAAGGCCAAGTGCAAGGTCCTGCACCTGGGTCAGGGCAATCCCCAGTATCAGTACAGGCTGGGGGATGAAGGGATTGAAAGCAGCCCTGCTGAGAAGGACTTGGGGGTACTGGTAGATGAAAAGCTGGATGTGAGCTGGCAATGTGCGCTCACAGCCCAGAAGGTCAACCGTATCCTGGGCTGCATCAAAAGAAGCATGGCCAGCAGGTCGGAAGTGATTCTGCCCCTCTACTCTGCTCTGGTGAGACCTGACCTGGCGTACTGCATTCAGCTCTGGAGCCCTCAGCACAAGAAGGACATGGACCTGTTGGAGTGGGTCCAGAGGAGGGCCACAAAAATGATCAGGGGGATGGAACACCTCTCCTATGAAGAAAGACTGAGAGAGTTGGGGTTGTTCAGCCTGGAGAAGAGAAGGCTTTGGGGAGACCTTATTGCAGCTTATCAGTACTTAAAGGGGGCTTATAAGAAAGATGGGGACAGACTTTTTAACAGGGCCTATTGCAACAGGAGAAGGGGGAATGGTTTTGAACTAAAAGAGAGTAGATTCAGACTAGATATAAGGAAGAAATTTTTTACAATGAGGGTGGTGAAACACAGGAACAGGTTGCCCAGAAAGGTGGTAGATGCCCCATCCCTGGAAACATTCAAGGTCAGGTTGGATGGGGCTCTGAGTAACCTGATCTAGTTGAAAATGTCCCTGCCCATTGCAGGGGAGTTGGACTAGATGACCTTTAAATGTTCCTTCCAACCCAACTATTCTCTGATTCTATGATTTTAGTCTCTTACAGGCAGCAGGGTAAGAGGAAAATGTTTTAAAGACCTCCTGGCCATGCAAGTCCATTTGCTTGTATTGGATCCATATTCTTGTTCTGCTGATTCCAGATCTCACTGCAGGCTGCTGCTTCTTCGATGACCTTAGAGGTCTTTTCCAACCTTTATGATTCTATGATTCTATGATTGATTCTATGATTCTCCAGTTGACCAAGAAAGCCTCTACCAACTTTGCAGAAATAAAGTTCTTAGGTGGTGCATCTAGTCCAAGTAATCTTAGAGCAGTCACTAGCAAGCACAGGCTTGCAATAATTCCAAGGGAGAAACTCAGTTCTCTAAAGGAAAGGAATGGTGTGTACACTGAATAAGGAGTGAAACTATCAGTGGTGGGGACCCCTGCTTCTGTCTGGAGATAGGAAGAGAAATGGCCTGAAAGTTGACATTGTGCAGTCACAGGTCCTTATTTAATGTCTCTGTGATATAGACATCTCTAAATATGGAAGCACCTTTATTTGGCATTTGTGAATATCTTGCACAGGTTTTGGATATTTTGTGGTATGCTGTTTTGTGGATGTTTTGCGGAAGAGCCTGATCACCTTAGTCACAGTCTGCTATTGCAGGCGGGGAGATGTCCTGTGGGATGAGCTTCATAACAACAGCCTTCTGGCTGTTTTCCCTGCAGTCATGATGTCTAAGTGTGGTATGCTGCCTCACTGTGTATTGAACTGAAATAGTAGAGGTAGAAGGAAAGCACACATATAGGGCACAGGGATCGGACTTGTCTTTGCTTTTCTATCATGCTACCAGGATCCCTGACCTGGTGAAAATGATGTTTCCCATACCTCCCTAGTGTATACTAGCACCTGCTTGAAGGACTGAAGGCATCTGATGCACTTTGAGACAGAAATGGTGTTCAAAGCTTGCAGGTGACCTACTTCATAAAGCCAGCCTTTTTTCTCTGTTAAAAACTGCTGCAGCTACTCTGAACTCAGGGGTATTGCAACTGCTGCAGTAGAGAGGAATAGAAACAGCACAGGTGATGGCAGGGAATTTGTTCCAGCGCTACATTTATTTTCTGTGTTTTTTTTTTTTTTTTTAAGAGAATGTTAGTCAAAAAAGACTTTCTGCTATCATCTCAAATCTATGAGATATGAAGCCAGTCATTTAGGAAGGATGTTCTCAATCAACTTCTGAGTCAGCAGTCAAGTCCTCAGTACAACAAATATCCACATCAATTAAAGATGTTTCCTATTTCAATTACAACTTTCTATAAACAGACATAAAATCACCCATAACTGCTACCGAGAAAACAGGGAAAATGCAAAGGAAAAGCCAGCTTTTACCAGTCATCATGAAAATACAATCCTAAAACGAATGACAGGTCCATTATATGCAGTGCTTTTTCAAAGCAATTCTATCTATGCAAGTTCAGCAATAAACAATGTGCTAGATCTGTAGCTGATCTACATTGAGTTATTTCTGTTGAGGCGAAGTCAATGATTTACAACAGCTGACGATATGACCCAATATTCTTTCTTATAGTACAGCTGTTTGAGACTTGGCACATTCACAAGATACCATCTTTAATGAAGTATGCCTACAGAATAGTTAACATTGAAAATACGGAAACGTTTGTTTGTTGTCTCACACATGGAGATTTGTCTACAGGGGAAACAATTTACAAAATGGTGATTACTGTTAAAATCTTTAAGTCATATTTTAATGTTTTAATTTAGCAGATCCCAACCTCCACGGAGGGTTGCAGCTTCAGAAAGTAGTTCAGAATAGTTTGATTTAGTAGGGACAGTTGACTGCCTTGCATTTTCTCCGTAACAAAATAGGAGATTGTTTGCTGAGTTACATCAATGGGTGCTTCATCTTAAGAAGAATGAAATCATCTATGTTTTGGCTAGAGCAGGTCAGCAGATACTTCCCTTCTCCTTTCTCAAGTGCTGATTAAACTTTATGTGCCATTTGCAGGTAAGAATTTTAAACTGTCTCAAGGGGGCATCTGTGGCATCAAATGAAGTGCTACTTTTACCAAAAACGTTATAGCTAGAGATCAAAGACCTGCCTGTGTTAGCAGATGAATATGCAGGTCTTTTATTTCAGCATATGTCTCCAGCCTCTAAGCTGTTGCAAAATGTGCACAGGTAAGACAAGGGCAAGGGCAAGGGCAATGCTATCAGAGGCATATTGCTGCCATATGCTTAAAGGAACAGCTCAGAATTTGCATGAGAACAGGATTAAAGAAGTTCTTGCCAGTGCTCAAGCGTGCTGCTGCTCCATGCTGGACATAGTGCCTCGTAATTATTGATGGAAGAACTGCGTATGAAAAAGGAGCAGAAGGGCAGCCATTACTTCCTTTCTCTTGCTTCCTAAAAGCCATTTGATTAACATTCTCTTGTTTATCTTAATTAACATGTTCTTGTCTTCAAATAGCTTTTCTTTTTTTGCGTTTTTTTTTGGCTTTTATAATATCTTTCATTGTATGGTGAGAAATATGCATCCAGTGTTAAGACTGAGCACTTAACACTGCTTTCTCTGAGCATTGCAGAGTAAAGCAACGACAGCAAGTAAAGCTGAGGATGGGGTACTTGCCCATAATGAGCAGGCTCCTGGCAGGAACTACAGCCCGTGGAGAGAAGTCCATGCAGGAACGGGTTTTCTGGCAGAACCTGTGACCCTGTGGGGGACCCACACTGGAGCAGTTATTCCCTGAAGGACTGTATGCTGTGGAAAGGACCCATGCTGGAGCAGTTTGTGTAGAACTGCAACCCATGGGAAGGACTCATGCTGGACCAGTTCATGAAGGACTGTATCCTGTGGGAGGGACCCCACACTGGAGCAGGGGAACGGTGTGAGGAAGAAGGAGCAGCAGAGAGGAAGCACATTCCCCATCCCCCTCTGCTGTTTTGGGGGAGGAGCTAGAAGGGTCAGGGGTGAAATTGAGCCTGAGAAGAAGTGAGGTAGGGGTGGAAGGTGGTTTTAGTTTTGTTATTTCTCACTATTCTACTCTTTTATTAATTGGCAATAAAAGAAATTAATTTCCCCAAAGTTGTGTCTGTTTTGCCCATGATGGTAATTGTTGAGTTTCATTGCATGCTAACAAACCGGTCAGGTGGAAAAGAGAGGCAACAGTGGCCGTTTTCCTTGCTGATGAGGTAACCTATGCATGCTGTGATGACACTGAAGGGTCCAAGTGGAAGAGTAAGGGCTTGTGGCCTTGAAAAGTGTACTGAATGCAAAAAAACTCCTGTGCTTATGGAAATATGGAACAGATCCTCCTGGAAGCTACATCAAGGTGTATGTATCACAGGGAGGTGATTGGAGATAGCCAACATGCCTTCACCAAGGGCAAATCATGCCTGACTAATCTGGTGGCCTTCTATGATGGAGTGACTGTGTTGGTAGATAAGGAAAAAGCAACTGATGTCAGCTACCTTGAATTCTGTAAGGCTTTTGACATGGTCCCACACAACCTCCTTGTCTCTAAATTGGAAAGACATGAATTTGACGAATGGACTATTTGATGGATAAGTAATTGGCTGGATTCAAAGAGTTGTAGTTCATGGCTCAATGCAATGTCCACATGTAGATCAGTTACAAGTGGTGTCTCTCAGGGGTCTGTATTAAGACTGGTACTGTTCAATACCTTAATTGATGACATAGACAGTGAGATTGAGTGCACCTTCAGCAAGTTTGTGGATGACACCAAGCTGAGTAATGCAGCTGATACGCTCGAGGGAAGGGATGCCATCCAGAGGGACCCTCACAGGCTTCAGGAGTGGGCTCATCCAAACCTCATGAAGTTCAGGAAGGCCAAGTGGAAGGTCCTGCACCTGGGTTGGGGTGATCCCCAGTATCAATTCAGACTGGGAGATGAATGGATTGACAGCAGCCCTGCAGAGAAAGACTTGGGGATAGTGGATGAAAAATTGGACATGAGCCAGCAACGTGCGCTTGCAGCCCAGAAAGCCAAGCGTAACCTGGGCTGCATCAAAAGAAGCATGACCAGCATGTCGAGGGAGGGGATTCTCCCCCTTTACTCCACTCTGAGGAGATCCCACCTGGAGCACTGCATCCAGTTCTGGGGTTCCCAGCACAAGAAAGACATGGACCTATTAGAGCCAGTCTAGAGGATAGACATGAAAATGATCAGAAGGCTGCAACACCTCTCGTGAAGAAAGGCTGACAGAAGAGAAAGCTCTGAGGCGACCTTATTGCAGCCTTTCCATATATAAAGGAGGCTTATAAGAAAGCTGGAGAAAGACATTTTACCAGGGCCTATAGTGACAGAACAAGGGGCAACTGTTTTAAACTGGAAAAGAGTAGATTTAGATTGGATATAAGAACAAAACTTTTTATGATGAGGGGGGTGAGACACTGGAGCAGGTTACTTAGAGAAGGGGTGGATGCCCCATCATTGGAAGTGTTCAAAGTCAGGTTGGATGGCACTTTGAGCAACCTGATCTCGTGAAAGATGTCCCTGCCCTTGGTGGGGGAGTTGGAACTAGATGATCTTTAAAGGTTCCTTCTAACCCAAACTATTCTATGATTATATGAAATGGGGTGATGATAAAAGAGACAAGGCAGATTGATGAAAGTGTTGAGTAATACTCTGTGATGAAATGATTATGGCATGTGAACCAGTTGTCTTGCTTAATTAAAGGACCTATTTTTTTCTTTCGTTGGACCCTGGAGAGCTGAGTCTGCTCAGGGTTGTTTTGATTTAAGAACTGTCTTGGGAGGTAAAACCTGGGATTTTCTTCCTTTGCATGGTTATGGGCTTGCCATGATCTAAATATAGGTAGAAGGTAGAGAGAAATAGGTGTCAAAAATCTCCAGGGTATCTTGCTGAAGCTAATACTGAAAAAAGGCAATAATTTTATATATCATAGAATCACAGAATATCTCAAGTTGGAAGGGACCTATAAGGATCACCAAATACAACCCCCAGAGAAAACTTACATTTCATGGATAGCCTTGTACTTAAAGACCTTCTGTGAAAAGACTAGCTGAGAAAACAATGCCTTTCTTTGAAGCTGCTTTACCTCCTCATTCTGTTCTCAGGAATTCGTAAGTTGACCACTGTGCCCCACAGCTATTCTTGCCTATAAATTTGTTGTTTTGTCTTTGTTTAACACAGAATATATCTTATTGCCTGGCTGCTATTTGTATATAAAATACATCATTTTATCTCATGCTTTAAGTAAATATTGCTGCAGTTCTCCCTCCTCTGTTGTATATCTGTCCTAAAGAGTGTAAACAAATCTATATTTCTTAGTTTGGTTGTTCCTGCTGCTTTAAAAAAAATAAGTAACACTTTTAACCTAATTTTTAATGCATTGCCATTTTTTGAGAAACGAACATTCTGAGTCTTAAGAAATAATTGATTGCTTTCTGAGTTAAAAAAAAAGTACTTAATTTTTTTCCTGGTTGATCTTGTCCCTGCTTTTATATAGGGTATTTATAAGGAAGGATTAATAAATATGGTATTCCGTAACCGACAGTGCACAGAAGAGTAGTGGAAAGGATGCAGAGGTGGAGGGCCAGATTCATGAATCTAAAAGCTTTAATTGTCACTCATTCTCCTGATCCAAAAAATCCTGATTATACAAACTCAGGGTGATATAAGAATTTACTCAGGGAAGATTTTAACTCTTTTTTTCATACAGGACCCCAACATTTCTTAAAGCTGTAGAGTGAGTCTCTAGTTGGATGTCTCACATTTGGAAGTACCAGGAACTACCAACTATTCTTAAAGATTTTGGACAGATTTCTCTCACGATAGCCCTGGCTAATGTTACTCTGTATTGCCTTTGATTCCAGCTCTTCAAACAGTCTGAACAGTCTGGTCCTTAACAGTCTCATCCTTCAGATTTTTGTGTAATTGTTCTGATGGGGACTGTGCCTGAAGCTTTCAAGACTAGAGGCTGTCTCGGCATTTAATAAAACATGGCATCCAGTTGCAAAGCAGACTGAAGAAAATGCATCTCACCAGATTCTGTGTGACCTCAGACCTTTGCTGGTTCTGGCTTTTTGCTTGTTCTCTGCCAAAGGTGATGGCATCAGCTAGAAATACTTTGTGAAATTGCTGTTGGAGGAGCTTCATATAAAGAAATGAGGGAAATGTACAGGAATTGGAATACCTGTAGATGCAAATAGAATGGATTGAAGATTTTCATTGACATTGGAGATTCATTTTAGTTGGTGGAAATTTAGGTTAAAAAAAAATGTTGTGGCAGTCCAAGTTTCTTTTTTTTTTTTTTTCATAGTCTGAAGCACCAATACTATTGCTAGTTTTTAACATTACCTTTTTCCACAAAAATAGCAACAGCAAACATTACTGATACCTTAATTTTTTGTTATTATTTCCTTTTTTGGTCAAAATTTATTTGATATTCAATAGATTTTATTATGTAAAAGCTCTATTCTTTGGAATTCTATTCCCTCTCAAACTTTGAGCTTTGAGACTTCCTTTTGATGCAAACATCTATTGTGGGGTTTTTTGTTGTTGTTCTTGGCTCCTGTTGGCACTTCATAGCAGCTGGTGAATTTTTGTAGTCTCTGGGAATGCATGCTGGTGGAAGTAGCTGATTTTTTACTCATCCCAAAGTCTTGTTCCTTACTACGCAGACACTGCAGTTCCATCTCTCCAAATGTTTTTCGTATTTAGCATGGTTTAGACATGAGGATTTTCTTAGGAAACATAGTTCTATCACCATGAATTATTCTGCAAATTAACAATCATTATTTATTATAGCAAACAAGGTATCTCCTTCAGTATGCTATGTTATTGGATACTTCATCTTTTAAGTTTACTGTAAAATAATCTGTAATGGTGCAGCTCTGAAAGTACTGATTAATGCAGGGATAATTCTAAAATTAGCTTTTTTTCCTACCTTATGATGTAGAGGATTACTTGTTTACTGTTATATGCATATATTTTTACAGACCTCAAAAAGCATAAAAAAGTTCAAAAGCATAATTTTTTTTTCTGTATTAAATATGAAACATTCAGAAAATTAGAATCATTATTTTATTCTCCTCTGTTGTTGTGGTTTAACCCGGCAGGCAGCTAAACACCACACAGCCACTCGCTCACTCCCCCCGCCCCATCCCCAATGCAATGAGGTCTCCCCATCTGTAAAATGGAGTATTGGTATTTATACAGTAATTTGAGAACTCCTGGTGAAAAAATGCAGATGCACTTAAGTAGCAAATAGCATAAGAATACCTGCCTGTAATTTCATGCTTCATTTAGTTCAGCTTTATGCTGACATCCAGCTAGAATATTCATTTCAAGATGCAAAACTAAATCTAATGGCACTGATGATGAAAATATCTTGGTACCATAAAACAATCTCTTTCTTTATATATGTTTGCTTCCAGAAATGTTTCCATCAGTCTGTTTGAAGATTTTAATTTTCTTTTGTTCTGTTGCCCAGTGAATGATCAACATGTTCTAAGACTTCACTAGTTATTTTGAATGATTTTTTTTTTCTTCTTAACAGTAGCCCTCCTTGAAATGCATGTGCCTATTTGCTCATGATTTACACAATACAAACCTTACTCGGTATAATAAAAATAGATTGTATTTGTTATCGTACAAGTTACTACAGAACAGGGGTGTTAATATTTTTGTTAGCTTTTTTTTTCCTGGAGAGTAATGAAAGAAGCAATTATTTTACAAAGTCAATCACTGAAGGTAGATGGTAGCATCTCCCTACTGAGCCCTGCTGTTTTTACATTTGCCAGGTGAGTTCTTGTGAATTTAAACTGAAGCACTGGAACGAAGCACTTTTTTGAGGCAATTTTACAACAGGAAGGCTCAGAGTTACTTACTCATTTTGATACTACTTTGGTACCTTTTTGAACATGTACTGAACATATCTACCACATATGTCATTGCTGTGTCTTCTGCTAGGGGTGAAAAAGGAGCAACCCTCAAGGGCAGCAACACTGTGGGGCTGAAGGGCTAACTTCAGTGGATTTATTGTTCTTTTGCAGTGTTCCTCAAAGGAATGAAGACAAGATCCCAGCATTCTCTGCAGACAGGATAATTCACCCTTAGGATGTTAAGGTAAAAAGTAGCTTTATGTAGCCCACTGAAATTCTTACTGCTGAATATTCAGAAAGTTATTTACAACCAATGAGCAACCCTGAATGTAGAATTTGTTCCAGAACAAATTCCTTTACAGGTCACTTGGTGGCTATAAACATTAGTTTTTTCTTAAGTTAAGATTGCTTTTATATTAGACAAACTGCATATTACAGTCCTACTGGGAGTGCAAAGGACATGTCTCACATATGATTTAGTTTTGCCTAAGCAGAATTTGTTAGAGGAAAAACAAACAAAAAGGCATAAATTGTACATCAGTTGTGCTGACACAAAATGTTGGCAAATTGGGCATCAGGAGTGTAATAATATTCATGTCCTTATAGTTCTATTTTATTCTGGTTTATTGCACAGACTTTATCGTAATGGTATGTTGTTGGCATTACAGCATTTATTTCTTCCGTATGATCTGAATATACTAAAGAAGTGAAAAATTTTTTGTGCATTCTGGTCTGTTTATTTCCAAATCAGTACTTTGTATATAACTTGGGAAAGAGTAGACAAGCCCCAAACTGTTGTTTTTTTTTTTAATATGCTGAAACTTTCAGAAAATTATGCTAACTTCTTCCCTTATAAACATTTGCATCCAAATCCCTTCGATTAAGTAGATAGAAAATTACCCCAGCATTATTTTATGTTTAGGCTGAGCCAAGTCATTGCTACTGTTGCTTGGTTTTTAGGCAACAGATAAGCAAGATGAAAAGTGCAAATATATGAGTGATAAGGCAAAGAGGATGAAAAACAAAGGGAAAGCAAGCAAAGGGAAGAGTATGTTGAATTTTAACGTAGTGACTTGGAATCATTTTCCATCATGCCCAAGATTGATTTGTAACTGGCCCACATGGCACTGTCTCTATTAAGCAGCTCTTCATAAACTGATAACTCAGTTGGCTACAAATTCCAACTGTGCTGCTTTGATTGTGTTTCCTGAAGTGCTAGGGGATAGTGCTATCAATTTATTAAGCACAAGCACTTTTCTTTCACGCTGGGCATACATTATATCTTGGTTTCCCAGTTTTGTTTCTTCCAATATATAATCAAGGTATTTGCCACTGTGAGGGAAATGTTTCATGCATTCTTTTTTTCAGTAAGGATCTTGTCTGTGCATAAGTTTTTATAATATTTTCTATAGTTTTTGGCAGCTAGTCAGCTGAAAACCACAACTCTGTGATACACTGTAGCTTTAATGCAATAATATTTGGTCAGTAATGAGGTGAGTTTTGCATAATGGCTGCACTTGGTGCCTCCCTTCTTTTGCATCTTCTGTGAGCTGCTGCTCCTACTTCAGAATCCCCTTGCTTCTTGTTTCTCTGAACCTTTGCCTTGTGTTGGCTGGCTGAGCATATCTGTTATCTGAAAGGCAGGTTGCTTGTGTGAAAACATGATGCTCCTAGTTATGGTTGTGATTTTTCTGCTAAAGCAGCACAATCTTGCTCGGCTGGATGCATTTACATTGCTGTAACGATTCCTTATCCTTGTGTGGCTTTATGTCAGTTTGTACAAGCATCTTTGTGCTCCTGTAACCACGTGTATGCTGTGGACTGGGCTACAGAGTTCTGACAATACCACTGTAGTTAAGCCAGTACAATTTGTGTTGGCTCTGAGGGAGTTTAGGACATGCTTTCACATGTAAATCATTTCAGAGCTTGCAGTGTCGGTATATGGTAGTTGGGTTCATGTGCTCTGTCAGTGCTGAAATGCAAACATTCTTTGCTGTCTTGTGCTTTTGTGTGGTGAGGTAGTTGCTGATCTGTCTTGGTGTTTTTACCCTTGTCATATGCCTTTAACAACAGAACATTGGGGGAATAACCAGTCTGATTTGCTGCATGCACCGTTCCTCACTCTTAGACAGTTAATTACTTTTGGGTGGCAGATGCTATGCGAGTACTTTAGGGAATGCCATGCACGGTAAGCAGAGCCACTGTGAAATGTTTTAATGAAGAGGTCTTAAGAGCTCTAATTCAGCATGAATCATGTCTGCTTTGGATCCTGCACTGTGCTTTTGTGTGCCTGCCACCCACCACGGAGCCCCAGCAGCATCCAGAAGCCCCAGCTGAATTGAGAGCATTCTGCAGAGAGGCTTGGAAAGGCACATAAGTCACTGCACTCAGGAAATTAAAATCTTAGTTAACAAAACAGAGGAACGAAGGATGTTTGTTCCAATTCAAGTACTGAGGACTGACATATAAAGAGAAAAATATGTCAAAAAGTGCCTCTGACACTTAGGAGTACACGTTTTCTTCCACACAAGTGTAGGTTGACTTCCAAACTGGAGCTGGTCAGAAAAGCTCTGTTGGAAAAAATTGACTTAACATGATTAAAAAGTTGTGTGTTGACTTTTGACTAAGTTAAACTGAAAGCTTGTCTGGCTGGATGAGGCTCGCATGAAAGAGGAGGGCAAACTAAGGCAGGAAGCTAGCCTTGTGCTAGGGAATTTCACTGCCCCGGGTGACCCAGGTACCAGTGAGTGTGACATTGCAAAATGGTAATTTAATTTCTATATCACTTTTATTTGTGTGCTCAGGTGGATGTGTATGCAGATATACTAAGGATACTAAAAGTGACTGCTTTTTGGAGGGTGAAATATTGAATTTTTTTCAATTTCTTTTGTTTCATCTGTTTTGATGTATTTTTGGCTTTTAAAAAATTCTTTAGGAAAAGATTAAAAAGTAAAGCTGAAAAATGAATTTGGTTTCCAAAACAAGTTAAATTTGACAAGTTAAGATTCTGTTTTATATGCAAAACTGACTTTCTATTCGATAAAAAGTATTCAGTTTCTGCTCTGAAGTGGAATAATTTTTTGTATGGAGAATTCATACCAAGAATGGGAATTCATTCTCTCTCTCTCTCTGATGCCTTACCTGTAGATTCTTAAAGCATGATTTCTGAATTTCTACTATATTTTTTCAGTTAGACTTAACTGTAGGTTTTGGAGATATGTAAGCCAGTGAACCTTGATAGTAGGATGTGATCTTCACAGGTATATTGGGCACTTTGGGCACATTGCTTTCAAAGTATTTGTTATTAACATTAATATGTTTCATCAGTCTTCATAAATGATGTTTCGAGTGGTAACTTGTTGTTTTAGTAGACAAGATTATAATTCCTCTTATAATCTGTGCCATAGTTTAAGACTTTATTGATTATGNTTCGGAGATTTCTTCGTTTCAAAGTAAATGTTCTAGCAGTAACTTATGTTAAAACTTTTCAGATTTATAATGAAGTAAAGAGTTAGACAAAAAGTGGTGAGAAGACACTGATGGTGTTATGTCAGGAATACAGTTTCTCTTGATCCCTAATTTATGTAATGCTCATAGGTATATGTGAACTGTATGTACTCATTATGTACTTGTGTGCTGGGTGTATTGTGTTCTGCTGGGTAACATGTTTCCATCACTAATGTGGTTAACTATAAACTTCCTTACGAATACTTTGAAAAATGCAATCAGACCTCAGTAGTGTCACATAAGAACATCTAATGCTTAAACATTTATTACTTAATTTACAAGTATCTCAAACAAGGTTATAAATGCACTACAGGCTCAATTGTTCTTATTAAGGGGAATAAGGTGATCTTGCTTAATGTAAGGAAAGCTCTATGTACCTTTAAACTCATGTACAATCTCTAGCCCACTTTATGGCTGTTGTGAAAACCAACAGTGTTTAGTGAAGTTTCGCAAAGGTATAATGATTTCTCTGTATGTCTATCCATTGCTTTATGAAGTATAAGCCCAAAATACTTTATAACCATTAGGACTTTTGTGTACCCTTGTTGATACCATTCTTGCACGATCTTAGAATAGTAAGTTGTTTCCAAAAGCTGGTCTGAAGTTCACAGTCAGGTTCCTTGGAAAACTTGCTTAAGCACCAAATCTGTCATAATTGCTGACCCTGGAGCATGTTTAATGTTCTAGGGTTTTAATGCCAGCAGCAGGAATGCAAGGACATAGAGCAAAGAAAAAGTTTTTAGAAGTGGAGTGGTACTGTTCATACACACTGTCATTTGCAGTTATGTTACTTCATATTTGCTAAATATTTTTTGAAGGAATCTACATTAATTTGTCATATAATCTGGATGGTTCAGAAAAAAATCAAGTTCAGGATAGTGACTTGCGGAAAACAGA
>VZTQ01009422.1:0-26119 GCA_013400755.1 Pelecanoides urinatrix | reverse complement strand
GGTTAAACCACGACACTGTTTCAGTAATGTTTTTTTAAATGCTCTTTAAAACATCAACAAATTCATGAGCTTTGACAAAGAGCATTGCGTTAGCAAAGAGATGAAAAGTCTGTAATAACGGCATCAGAATTACCATGAACTGTGACGTTGGCCTGTCTGAAATTTTATAACCATATTTATTTTATCAGTTTTTACTTTCATGCATTTTCTCTATTTATTCTTAAATATACAATCATTCACAATTCCATGTAAAAGCAAGCACAGAATAGCACAGAATAAGCTTGCTATCTTATACAATAAAATACAGTCTTGCTTATGAAAATAAGATTCCAAAGCCTTCTACTTCATATTTTAAGCAGGAGAAACCTCTTAACACAAGGCTGTGACCAATGTCTCATTATTACTTACCCCAAAATCACAACATTTCATTAATTTTGTGGTATTTAACTTACTTTTTGCTGAAGAGCTGACACTATACAAACACTGGCTGATTACACACATCAGAAATGCAGATATTCCTAGCACTGCCACCTGCTGTTGATGTTAAAAACTCAATAGTTTTAAAACAACAATTTTGTACAGCTAATTTCACTTAGTCCGTAAGAAAGACATATAATCAACATTGATTTTTTAACCGTTTTAAACACCACTCATTGTTACAATTTCTGTTGGCACCAGATGTACAATTATCATCTTCTCATGCTTTTTTAAGCACACAGAATAATCACAAAAAAGAAGCAAGACCTTCTGTCTACTTTGGAGGTGTTTGTTTAGGATCCTGCATGTGTTTCTTAATAGGTTTTAACAGAATAAAAATTAAAAAGTAAACCAACTAATTACAAATTTATTAAAATCCTAAGTTATTTATTTTGTTAAACCCCACAAACCTACCACAGAAATTGAAGACATGTTAAAGATATAGGTTCTACTATTTTTTAGAAAGTAGACCTACTAAATGCGTTGTGGGATTTTATTATTTCTTAAGTTAGGCCTTCAGCTCTACAGTATCAAGAGAATGCTGAGATTCTGAGTGGGCCATTATCCAATGAAACAGAGAGTATTACATATTCCCTTTGCAACTGTCTTTGGAACGATCCTAAGATTCTGTAAAGAAAAAAATACAGACAAATTAAGGAATAATTTTATTTCTGAAATTCAAACTTGGCACATGTACATGGGATATGTTTTTAATCACTGTCAAAGAAGTGACAGACATCTTGGACTAAACAAACTGAGCAAGCACGAGCCTGAGAACAAGAAAAGCCAAACTATCTGAGAAGAGTAACAGATTAGGAAATTACAACAGGAGGTCAACAGGTAGAAAGTAGCTATTTGGATAACTACATTGAAGACTTAACTGTGACTAGGTGGGAGAAAAACATGGAAGGAAGTTGGGGTAAGATGAAGGATAGTGAGAAAGAGGAAAGGAGTATAATGAGCATGAAAAGTATGGTGGGAATCAAGACTGCAGACATAAGTAGATCGTGGAGGTGGGCAAAGGCTTTAAGCTGGCAGATACAAAATTACACTCCATGATGGCTACAGTAAAGGTATGTGGAAGGCAAGTGTCAGCTTTTTTAANCGAATCCACTTTTCGGACAACATCTGCTCCTGTAAGGGTATCTGGTCAAGGATGTTTTTCAATGCAAAAAGGAATATTGCGAAAAGGAAGAAAGCATAAATGAGAACACAGAGAGACAAAAATCTGACAGACAAGTGATAAGGGGGGCAATGATCATAACAATCACACTAAGTGGTATGTGAGAGTGTGGGAATGTTTATTCCAGCAAGGTTATCTTGGTTGTGGATCTGGTCAGTTGGGAAACACCAAGGGAAAAGGGGGAAGTCAGAAACCAAAATATACTAAGACACACACCTGACAAAGCAAACATGGAGACAATGAGAAGAAACAAACCTTGCCAGTCACATTAACTGATGGGCTATCAAGAAACTACCGCCACTTTGAGAAAGATCCACCTGGACTTTGCAACAGGTAAGTCTGCAAACACGGGGGCCGTGGGCTGTGAGGATCGATAGAGCTGTACAGACCCATGGAGGGACGTGCAGGGGAAGGCGGGGCACGGAGGAACAAAGAGGGGGCAGACAGAAAGGTGTACAAAGGGGTCCAACTGCATGTAAAACAGGGCCGGTCAGTACATTTGCCTGGCTGAGTCCCACACCTGATCGCCGCAGTCTGTCCTATCTTCTTACATCTTCTTATTAAAACTTTTCTTCACTACCTCTCTGCATAATCTCACTCCCCGTCCCGCGCATGTGCGTGCTGCAAGGACTAAGTGCCAGACACCTGGGGGACCCGTGTGTGTGCGAGTAGAATTTGGTGCCAGCCACTGGAGTCCGATGGGGGGTGTGGGCACCCTTGGCCTGTGACTGGAGTGAGTGGGGGGATCCCAGCGTCAGCTACTGGAGCAGGTGGGGTCTTTAACTTCCAGCCATGGGGCAGGAACAGTGTGTGCCCCAAAACCAGCTACTGGGGAGCACCGGCATGAGTGAGGCAAGTGAGGTGCTCAGCACTGGTGGCTGGAAGAGGGGCGAGTGTCTGTATTCTCCCCAAACCTGGTGCGCATGGTGTGTGCATGTGTAATCACCCGCAAACTTCAAGCTGGACCAGCCGGCGAGTACAAGACCCTGGCTCGGGGCAGGGGTGCCAGGTGGGCAGAGGGGCCGTGCCGGTACTCAGGGGTTCTGCAAACGTGCGTGTGCTTGTGAACCTGGAGACTCCCCTGTGTGTGCTGCACTAGTGACCCCCTGTCTCTGCCAGCCGAGGAGGAGGAGGGGGCTGGGCTGTCTGCCCTTGTGTGTGTGAGTCCTCCATGGGGGTGCTGTCGGAGTGCCTCCTCTGTGGCAGTGCGAGTGACCAGCCGCGTCAGTGTCCTCTGTGTGTGTGTCCGTGTGTCTCTGGGACAGGCGCTCAACTTCCTTACTGCTTGAACCTGCAAAGAGGAAAACATCACCCTCGTCCTTCAGCCTGGGCAGAGACCCCGAGTCCCCAGCCTGTGCTCCAGGAGCTGGGCAGAAGGTGGCCTGGGCTGGAGCAGGCAGCTGCATTCCCTCCATCACTTAACAGCTGTGTCAGGCAGCTCTCCCAAAATTGAGTAAACTATTTCCCTGTTTACAGGGAGTACTCAGTGACAAAACTCTGTTTCTTTTCTTTCTGATGCCAGTCCATTCAATGATCACCTCCACCTACATCATCAGTTGAGTCAGCAAAAATCTTTCTGGTGGATCTTAAAGTACCATCTCTACTGCTGAAAATACAAACAGTATTTTTTTTTCACTCCTCCAAAGAAAGAGTAAGCTGAACTTCACAAGTCTCACATACAAATTCAAAAACACAAAACAAACAAAACCCTGTGTAAGATTTTGAATATTGCAAAGTAAAACACTAAAATTAGAAAGTGCCATAATTATTCACCACTTTAATTCACCATACAGATGATAATAGGACTCCCACGACATGACCACATACTGTATTTTCATTGTAGTATCTTTGTTACAGTGCCTATACATTCTCTGTTCTGGGAACAAAATTAGTTTTATTTTGAAAAGAGAAAATAATTTGCACGTTTCCTCCCTCATTTATTTTGGAAATAGATGGTGAATATGATCAAGGCAAAGAATTAATGCAGTGAAGGAATAGTTTTATGAAAGCTGCTTCAGACAGCTCAATCTTTATCCCTGTATTGGCTCCACCATTTCCCATGGATACCTAGAAAGTCTATTTTTTCCCAAAACAAGTAAAATTACTTTCGTAGTTTTGAACTCCCCTTTAATTTAAGGGGAGCCATCCTCTGAATTCAAAACAAGCTGCATGAAGGTAATTATCATTTAAAAAAAAAAATCCGTTTGCAAGCAGCAGTTAATTTCAGTCAAAAAAACCCAAAACGCTATTAGGGGCTTTTAATACTAACTTCAGACCTCAGTTAGCAGCCTACAGAATGCGGAGAGTAACAGTTCTTTCAACTAAAAATTGCTGCAAATATGATTTCACTAATCATGAGGAAGCATTTGTAAGGCAAACACCGACAGATTATTAAACCATTGTTATTAATCGACTCTTATTAAACAATTCAAACACCAACTTAGCCACCACCTGAGAAACTTGAGAAACTAAATTACCCTGTCTAGTACTCAGGGAGCCTTGCTGCCACATTCATAAGCAATCAGTTAAATACAAGTGCTTAACAAATGGTACCAAATTAGAATAGGGAGAAAACTGAAAACACAGTAATAATTTGGAGAAAACTAAAAAAATCTCCAACTGTCAGCCACAAAGCACACATAATATTACCCATACCCTACACCCCATTCCCTCTCTTCAGATACTACTTTTCTCTGTAGCTTTACCACAGTCTATCAGGTTCTGAGGATTCCAGCAGATTACTATACTGTAGACATTCTTGCTGCCTCTTTGGGTTAGATCTTTGAACAGTTACATTTTTATTGCCTTCATCTTTCTCCGATGAATCAAGATTAAGCAAGTTAAGCAAGGTGAAGGAGAGAAAAACAGGGTAATGGTCAGGTGTTCAATCTCATAGATGAGGCAGCTGGGATCTTTCAGAGCAGTGATCCTTCTGAAAAACTACTTGCTTAAAAGCTAACACCTCCGCAGTTGACAGTCCTGATGATCATGCTCCTGCCTTCCAGTCTTCCACATCGTGCATACTATCCCTGCAAATTTAACTCATGCACATTTACTAAGTTTCTGCATTCATCACCCCCCCCATTACATTAATTGTTTGGGGAAAATTTACTTCACTGAGCATCATATCACAAACCATCCACTTTTCAGGAACACATTCGGAGCAGACTGGTACTGCTGCATTCCTTTTTTCTTGTCAGGCGCAGCATATATTGCAGTACATACCATAGCTGAAAGAAACTTCCTGTTAAGACAGTTTAGCTGACTGAAAGCGTTTTGAGTTGAAAGAACTCTTACTCTCCCCATTCTGTAGACTGCTAGTTGAGGCACAGGGTTAGCATTAAAAACACCTAATAGTATTTTAGGGTTTTTTAATTGAAATTAGCTGCAAATGGATTTTTTTCCCTATAATAATTACTGTCATACAGCTTTGCTACAGCTCTTTCCTACAAGCAAGTGAAAACTCCCACCAAACTGGCTCCGTATCTTCAGCACCAAGAGACTCACATTTATACCAATGGACCCTAGATCAGGCCCTTTAGCGTTTTTCCAATTGGTTCTAAGGGAGGACTGCTTGGAAATGGATCAGGGAGGTGCCTGGGAAAAAAAATAGTTAGGTGTGCTCCAAGTCCTGGTTGGAAACAGCAAAGGAGACTATTCTGAAATGCTGCAGTGCCAATTCAAGAAACCTCGTCAGATAATACTGATTTCTTCTTGCCTCGTAACAGCCTTGAATCTTAAGATAAGCTACATATGCATTAAAACTTTATTTTGAAGCCAAAAAGTGCTAAAAGCTTAATCTATTATAATGCACTGTATATAAACTAAAATGCTTGGCAACACATTCCTTTCACATATCCACTGTCTTACTTTGTTCACTTCCAATGAACAACTTAGAACCAGAGCTGCCTTTTAAACTTGACCTAGCACAGTGATTCTTGGAAAAACAGAGCCTTCATAAACATGTTGAAATTAAGAGGTAAGAATGAAGTACGGGCCCAAATGACGAACTAGCAAACCTTCTATGATATTGCTACTGGTTTACTGAGTCTGAAAAAAATTAAAATAAATTATTCTTGTGGTTCATCTAGCCCCAACATTAACATGGGATCAATCCCGATTCTTGCTTTAAAGAATTTAAATAATAATTCATAAAAATAATGAGATTTTACATTATTTTTAATAAATCTGTTGGCCTAAGTAACTAAGATAGCCATTTTCCCTAGCTCAGAAAGAACTGATAGGCACTGGAGTCTTTTCCAGACGTCTCCCTCAGCACAGTTTATTAATTCAAATAAAAAGCCTTAAAAGGTAACTCACACCAGAGCTACATTGCCTACTAACACAGGCTTGAAAAACAGACACCTAATTTCTACATACTTTCCTTTATTCTAAAATCAGTCCCAGAAAAAAAAAAAAACCACAAACTTTTTTCCTCCCTAGAAATTCATTACTGGTCTCTTTCTTTACAAATGTTACCTGCCCAGGCAAAGCTGATCTCTGAATAAGGCTTGTTACATGGTCAGGCAGATCAAGACTCATTAGGCTTAAAAAGGCAGACCAATCTATTGAAGTCACACCATAGGAGTAAGTAACAATTACATCCTCTTAATTCTTGCATACTGTTGGTTTCCACATAGCTTGTGGCTTCTACAGATGCAGAATCTTCATAATGCCATCTGCATACAGGTAAGGGGGTAAGACTGACAGGTCTCCAAGATCTCATTTAATAAAGGATGTTTAAGGACAACACATTGCAAGTCTCAGAGTCATCTCTCCCGGGCTGTATAATCCTGAAAGCATTACAGCAAGTGTCAGGCACCTACATTCTCAGGGTTAACAGCCAGGCATCGAAACATCTGCATCTCACAGCAAGGTCCGATTACCCTGACCCTCTACAGAAAAATACTTACTGCTTGTACGTGAGGTGTGACAGTATGAATGAAAAAAAAAAAAAAGTATTCCAAATTCAGTAATCCATATTGCCATTTGTTTTTGCAGTCATCATCTAACTACTAATTTTGAAGAGACAAAGGGTTTGAGAGTCTGCAACAGTTAAGATCTAAGAATGTTCAGTGAGGGAGGGTCACAAGTCATACATTCAAATGTTATTTTTTCTTACATATACCACATCCACTTCAGACAGAGGAATTTCAGAGTATTCTCTTCAAGTTTCTTCCCTTTAAGATTTTTTTTTTTTTTTTTAAACTCTTCAGGCATTTGGAATCCCTGAACAGCTACATGCTCTGGTAGAACCTAAGCTTACAGTACTTTCTGGCTCAGAGAGGCCACTTCTGCAACTTTTCCATAGTAACACTAAGAGCCTGTTTTCACAATAACTGTGTAATGCTAAGCTTTTGCAGTTAAGGTTACGAAACAACTGGGGATCAACACTTCTTTTCAGACTGCTTCTCTCCCATTTGTACTATCATTTTGCCATCTTTTAGGCTAACAGGAGCAGTGTTGTGTCACTTCTTGCAGAGTTGTCTCCACCTCTATTTTGCCCGTACACTGCGGTCTCCCAATGGCACTTTGGTATGTTCTTTACAGCACATGCAATTTTTTCTATAGGCTGCAGCACAAAATGAATAAGGCATCAGGGCATTGAGAATTACTCCCTGTTTCCTGTCTGCAGTAATCAGCAAGCATTTTGAAAAGACTATCATTAGTCATTATCAATACAGAGACACCAGAGTCTCTTTCAAGATCAGAGTAAATTAGTGGCATAGCATCTATTTCCATTCTCACTGTCAACCTCACTCAAACTCCATAAGCCTTACAAATACACCTTTATAACAATGCTCCCCACTACAAAAGAGCTAACAGACTCAGTCAAGTCAAAGCCTATACTGGCCAGTATTTATTTATTTATTAAAAATTTCAAGAATCATAGCACACCTAAGTCCGGCACCACTGTAATCTTCTCAGTGAGCTTTACTTAGCTGTTGAACCCATCAGAGGAAAAAACAGCTTTTAAAGCAAGTTACCATTGCATATTTTAATTCTAAAGAACCATTACATTGCTGTTAGAAAATTAGCTCAGTGATTAAATAAAGTTCTACATATTCACAAGAATTTATAACATTTTATCCAGCACAACAACTAAACCCGTTAGCAGAACTAAAACATTTTCAAATGCACAAGTTGCTATGTTATGCTCATTTTAAGTTCCCAATCAATTTTTTACTATAGTAACTGATATTTAAAACAAGGGGTACTACATTATTTTTGCAATGATATGCTGGGAGGTGGTGCAAATTCCCCTTGAAGTACTCACAGTCATGCAATTTGGGGACTGTTGACATGATGTCAAGACACGGAGAATGTACCCTCCCATCAGCAAGAAAAAAACTGCTTCCTTTAATTATTTATTTCTGATCATACATTCCCAGCCTTCTGCAATACTCCTCATGATTCAAAAATGACACTGCCCTTGAGTAATAGGTTAGTACATGCAAGCAGCACAGGAACAACATAGCACAATCCCTGTTATTTTAAATAGTGTCATTTGTGTGGTACACAAATTTGGAAAAGGCATATGGTGAAGAGGGGGACACATGAAAATTTTCATATCTAAACCACTATGCCGAAAAAGTAAGTGTCCTGAAGAGCCTACACTTCAGAGAGTCACCAGCTATGGTCTGACCATACCAGCAGTTCACACAGAACACACTAAACACTGATCTGGCAAGGAACCACCTGTCTTGTGTGGACTTTCAGGTGAATACACATTGAAATTACAACCATATCAAATTTAAAAGGACAAGGTAATGTATATTTTTTAATGAAATACTATTCCCTAGGAAATATACTGCACAGTAACAAGTATCAGCACACAGAGAACAGGACAGGACACAGTTTGGCTCTGAAGTTATTTAACAGTAGGATTTATAGCTCAAAGGCATCAAAATCTCAAATTATTTCCATTTTTTCACATAATTTCAATCATGTGCTTAAAAAACATGACCCTTCTACCTACAGCTCTAACAAAGATTAAAACAATTACATATATATGTATCTCTAGCTAAAGCTCTATTTCTAAAATAGAAATTTGATGAGTGGGCAGATTAAACCTTCTGACATGCAAATTTAAAAACAAGCTGATGAGCAATCACTTTATTTAGTATTTGAAAACATAGTGAACAATTTAAATATTCAGAGATCCTTATGAGTTAGTTATTCCTGTTTAATACAAATGCAAGTGACGAATCTGAAAATGTAATACTGGAAGAACTGGATTCAGCTTAACCTGCGTGTCCTAATTGGAGTAACGGCAAACAGTTTTGCAAGATTTTACTGTAGCAGTATCACTATTGTATTTTGACCTCTCAAATACTACTTGTCTTTTTTTTTTTAACATACAAAGAACAACAAAAAAAAACCCCAAGCTATACTTAGTATACATGTTCTAAAGAATGTGAACTTTGCTCTATTTCAAGGAGATTTTTCTTCCAAAATGGTAGACTAAAGAAGCACAAAAAAATAACTATTAGTCACCTTGTACTACACTTCTGGAACAGGTACAGAACTGTGGAAAAATTAAGAACAAGAACCCTTCTGCCCAAATAGCTTCTCATCCAAGAAGAAAATCATGCTTCACATATTGCAAATTGAGAAAGCCTTCAATGATAGTAAAGTTGATACAATCCCTTTACATTTGGAAAACAGGGAGGGGAAAAAAAAAAAACTTTGTGAAGGTTCCCAAGGACAATTCCTTCAAAGTGACTCTTCCTTCAGGAAGGCAGAGACTGAATTTTCTGCAGGATCCAACATATACATGACTTATGTGGTCAAAACTTCTTAAAGGCCCATTAGGGGAGAAGGAAAAAAGGAAGCACGAGCATTCTGATAGCAATAATACCCTAACAGCACAAACCAGATTTCACATGCCTTACAAATATAATACCAAGTCTACACACATTTTATTCAGGAGTTTAAAGGAAAGAATATTCCACATATCTAGCTGATACTGAAGTCTTTGTCATGCTAAAAGAGATAACTTGACACCCATATACACATAGAAAAATTCTAAGGCAGAAAAATAGAAGTTCTAGCAATATCGAAAAGTACCACTGATTTTTTTAACCTTTAAAAAACCAATTTATTATAAGAAAAAAGCCTAATGAAGTAATTAATTACTGGAGTATGAAACAGTTTAGTTAGATGCTCATCTGAAACTCCATTTCACATTGCACATGCCATAGATGATACAGGTTCTGCCAGAAGGACCACCAAAGATTATAAAAGCCTCCCCAAACCATACCTGATCTTTTAGTCTGTAGCGTTTGTTTCACCATGTAGCAGGATACAGTAACTTGCTGATCAGTGGTACAGTACCAGATTTTTTGTTTATATACATTATACATAAGTAACTTACATACGTCTCATTATGTTGGATATGAATGTTAAAGAGATGGCACATACTTTGCCTCCTGGAAGCATCAAGTGATCCATTTCCTTCCAAATCCCAAAACATCCATCTTTCAGCTTAGTCTCCCTCCTACTATGCTGTCTATAGGATTTAGAATGCTTTATTTTTCTGGAGTTTTACACACAAGCAAAACAAGTTTCAAAGCTGTTAACAGGGTACCATGAGTTAGTCAAGTAAAGAACACAAAGACTGAGTTAGCCCTCCTAAGAAATCAGGGAATTCATTACACAGATCAGGATGTAAGGCTGAGATGTCATAACTTCATAAATGGCAGATTTCAGACATTACTAATAAGGTAAGAAGTAGAATTGTGCCTTTGTTTACTAAAACGATAAAGCTATTTTCTTCTTCAGCCATTAATCACCACAGAAAGAAAAAAATTACTTTGGGCATTAGCTATTGAAGGGCTGGTGGCATCCCTGTCGCAGATGGAATGAGAGTGCACTTCACTCAAAAGAGAGAAGCAAAAAAGTACTTCACTGATGTAAAACAGTGAGTTAAAGTTCAATGGTAAATGCAACAGTGGTTTAACAAGATTCTATGGCAAGGTACACTTGATTATTTACTGCATGGAGAACAGGGTCAGACAAAACCATCAGGGAGACACTCCCATTGAGCTATGAGGTTCAGAAAGGACCCCCTTGCTGTCTAAACTCCTTCTCAGAGGGGAGTCTAGGTGAAGCTGGGTCCAATCCTAGTCCCAGACTTGGCCAACAGTTTACGTCTAAAGGATTATATACGTGCAATCAATCCTTTCTATCACTTACCTAAGATTTCAAAGTTTAGCATACTATTAGTCACTTACCGAGGATGTGTTGTGGCAAGGAGTCTCTCAACCTCGAGGAGTAATCCTGAGAGTCATCCCTATTCAAGGGGAGATCCTAGCATGCAGCCCGCTGCCGGGCAGGAGAGCTCAATGGGCCCTAAGCTGTCCACTATTTATGGAGTAAGATGATGGACTTATAGTCATATTTGCATACCAAAAAGACATTTGGGTCACTGCTCCAGACAGCCCTTGGCTACTACATTGCCATCCAACCCCAAAGCTGGATGCAGCGATCACACCCCCACTGGTGGTCACTGCTTATTGTGTAGGCCGGGGCGGGGGGGTGGAGGGGGAGGGTCACACACCACCACAACCCCTTCACCAGGTGGAAACAACTGCTTATGGGTACATGACCCACATCACAGAGGATACGGCTAGTTCCCAACTGAGTGACTAAAATTAATATCACAACCCTTACCTTTTTCGTTTGTTCGTATCTGGAAGAATACTCCTATCAATTTTTCATGCACATTCACTAGTTTGCGTCTGCATTGCTTCTAAGAGGAGTTTTCTCTCATGTGGCTGACCCCCTGCTGAAGAAGCTTTAATAAGAGTACAGAACTTAAGAACACCAACCATGGACTTTAAAGCTTGCTTATAAAGACCACACAATACATGCATCAACTTTGTACTATTATGTTCAACAAACCACTTCCTATGACGTATGAAAGCTTTTAGCAGTGACTAATGAAAAAAAAAAATAGAACTGCACATGCTGCAAAAAATAACTTATGTAAACTTTATAACTTACAAAAATAACATATAAAAATAGTTCATGACTTATTATGAGTTTTAAAAATTAAGGCTAGGTTAAGTTTTTCTATCCATGACTACATGAGATATAGCAATCAGACATGCCATTACTGGGACTGACAGGACACAGTCACAACCTTTCTCATCCTCTTCACTCAATACCAGAAATATGTGGCACTATGGTAACATATTGATTTAGGAATGTATTATGTTTTCTTAAAGCACCAGGAATAAAAGCTGTCCAGTTCTTCTGGTTTTGAAAATATGTGGTGTTGAAGAAATTTAACATGTGAATCCTCCTAACTCAAAAATACCAAAGGCAAGTGAAGAGAAACCCCAATATTTTTGTTTTCAGATAACAAGAATTTTAAAAGAATAGCATTCTTATTCTCTGAAACTTCAAGGCCAACATCAAGACTTCAGACTACCTGGTGCTGGACTAAGGTTTGCCACTTGGTAGCAATTTTTTGTAAACCAAGCACAAAGTTTGTTTAGCACTCACCAGAGGCAAATGCACTGTAACAACCAAGTTAATTTCTCTAGAACTAGCATAGCCTTGGTTTCCCCAAGCTTTTCTTAGGCTAACAGCACACACATCCATTGAAACTATCTTCTGGTTTATATAATCACTCCAACTTCTCCGCTAACTGTTCTCCCCTGCTATGACATCTCAGTTGCGCCACTTTTCCCACGAGTACTTGCATCTTCTATTGCTACCCGGTTTTGCCTTCCCCTAGCACGGTGAAGCAAAGCTAAAAAACAGTTTGATTGCTTTTTACAACCACAAAGTCTCTTGCCTCAAAGACAAAATGGTTCTTTGCACTTTAACCTGTCCAGCAAGTTGGCCCAGCTGGCAGCAGCACTCGGGTAATGGCTGGCGACTTCCACCAGCAGTAGCTTGCCGCTCCTCCCTCGCCGCGGCCCCGCCCGCCGCCGCCGCTGCCTCCTCGCCCCCGGGACGACGGCGGCAGCGAAGGACGACGGTCGCTGCAAAAAGCGGGCGCTGCAGCACCGCGCCCGGCCAAGCAGCGGGGCGGGCCTTCCTTCCGGCCGGCTGCACCTCACCGCACACCCCCGGACACCACTCGCGCCCCGCTCCCTTGCGCGGCACCGCGAGGCGGGGCGGCCCCGGGACGCGCCCCCCGCCGCGGCGGAAGACCGTAGGGAGCTCGGCGCCCCACGGAGGCTGCGCCGCCGCAACCGCTCACGGTAACTGGGCCCCCTGCGGCTGCCTGGAGCGGCGCCCCCGGCCAACCCCACGGCTCATGCGCGGTCCCGCCCCTGCCCTGAAGCGCCCGCTGACATCGCTGCCCCTGCACAACCGCGGCGCTCCGCCCGCTACCGCACCCGGGGGGGCGGCTGCAGACCCGCGCCGCCGTAACGGGCGCAGAGAGGCGGCGGCGGGGCGGGCGGTTTGCGCCTGCGCGGCAGCTGCCCGGGGCAAGCGCGCTGCGGGGCGGGGCCCGCAGACCCGCGGCCGGCGCGGAGTTAGCAGGTCCGGTGGCGAAGGTGGTGTGCGTTTCTGTGCGTCTTTGAGACGCGATCGCGGGGCGGGCAGCAGCTCACTGCGGAATAGAAGCTTTCGTCGTTCTGCGCGGGTGCCGGCTGCCAGCGGCCCTGCCCCGGGGCGGAGGGTTGAGCGGCCGCCGGAGGCGGAGCAGAATTACGACCGTAATCTGTCACTGCCTGGAGGAGTCCCTCAGCCTCGAAGGGACTCGGCCTCTGGTGATCGCTGGTCGTTCTTTTCAAAACACCTGAGACTCATTTCTTGGAGTGGAGTTTTGTGCTGTTCTGTCTTGTGTGTGTGTTTGATCGGAAACCAGGAGTGTTTTTCACGTTCAAAGAAGCTTCATTTTCATAGCAAAATCTTTCTCCTTAAGCCTCTTTAGAACTAGTCTTGATTATAAGGATAAAATTTCACTATATTTGGAAAGGTGTGGGACTAAGATTTGGTTGGGAATAACAATGTCATGCTAATTATAAGAATTTTTACTGTTGTGCCCATACTTTTGGTTATCTGTATAGTATTAAACTTAATTATTTTACTTAAATCCTTTTACTAATGGTGGATATGTTTTCAGGCATTTATGTTTTCTTTTTTTAACTAAGGTGACACAATGACAGACTTTGAAAAGAACCTCCGTCAGGACATGATTTCTCAACTGCATAATTTTGCTGCTGTTGGAGATGCAGCCAAACTGAAAGCATTGCTCAGTCATTCTGCATCACTTATCAATGCAGCTGCAGATAATGGCTGGACAGCCCTGATGTATGGTGCCAGAAATGGACACCTTGAGGTTGTGCAGATTCTTCTTGAAGAAGGGTAAGCTGTTTAGTAGATCCCATTGAAGAGCTCTAACCTGAATCCCTTTCTGCCCCTTTGAACTTGATCTCAGAAAAGTAAATTTACCTGACAGTGGAAGAATTTTCAGGGTTAAAACTGGGGAAAATAAACTCTGCGTCTGTTTATAACTGGATTCTGCTATTGCATCATGCTTTTCGTATTTGCTAAGAAACTCTTTAAAAGTTATGATCAACTCTTAAAATTACCCCTTTGATCTTCAGGCATATATTGTCACTCCTCCCAGAGACCAACAGAATAGAACAAAGTTTGTATCCCATTCCGTCCACTGCACTGAGTATAAATTTGGTATATTTGATTGTTCCACTTAGACTTTTTCTCTAAACTTTATTTGTAATCCACTTGCATCTATGTTACAGCACAGAATGTTTGCTGAGGTACTGGCTGTTAAGTAGGACATGACAGACATACCTTTACCAAAGTTACTGATTGATGAATTTCATTTGTCACTTGTTTTTTGGACAATTCACTTCCTCCTTCCTCCCTGAGCTGTCACATTATTTTCTTCCGTCAGTACGACACTAAGCATGTTCATTGCTTGTCAAAAACTTATCATATTTGTTGTCTATCTTCAAGTCAGCTGTTGTACTTCTAGTTTTTCAAGACATTCAGAAAAGCAAAGAATGCTCCAAAGTTCTCCGTGAGACCCCAGAGAAGATTATTCTGAAGCCTGAATAAAGTCAGGATCCAAATATTTCAAATGGAAAACATTTCAAAACAAAGGGTGAGAGTCAGGTGTTGCAGTTCAACTAAGTACTACATTAATCAAGCCCAGTCTGTTCCTTTCTGCACCCCTAATTACAGAACCAAGCAAGTTTAGTTCATTCTGTTATTATGTGTAATCTCAAGCACAGCATTCCACAGCTTCCAGTGATTATCCCACTTGTTTTTTTTCCATCTCACCTCAGCACAGAGTGTGATATGAAATCAGTATATTCCAGCAAGTAGAGGAGTATCTCAGTGCCAAATTTTGTGGACTGAAATCATCTGTGTATTGAGGAATCTTTGGACATTTTGGGGAATTTACCAGTTTGGCAAATAAGATAACAGTTTTTAAGTTATGCTTACTGTAAAGGAAGAGTGAATATCCACTTGTAAATGTACTTTTCAGGGCCATTCTCTTAGGCAATTGAATATAGTTCTTGAGGTGATACTGTGACCTCATTGGTCTCATTTTAGTTTGGCTTAGTTATAATAATCATTTGGACAAAAACAATTGCTAGATATATAAACATGAATGTCTATGAAGGTAATATGGCATAACATTCCGGAGGCTAATCCTGGAAAGCTAGTCCATTTTTTTGTTATAGTCATCCATGTTTGAGAAAAGCTGCAGGACGTGTTTGTAGACTGGAAAGAAAGATCTTAGTGATTTAAAGAGTTCAGGCCACTGTTATGAACACTGCCTGAACGCAGTCTGCATGTACCTGAGCAGATAGAAGGTAGAAGACAAAATCAGAACAAAATTCAATGGCCGAGAGATAGGAAATTAAGTAGGAAATTAGGCGGGATTTTGCCTAAAGGAGACATAATCTTTAAAGATAAATGGGCAACTGTAATTTCTTTTGCACCAAAAACTTGTAAATTAAGTTTTGAATGCTTTTCTAAAATAGACTCAAACTCCCTCAAAACCTATTGACGTTAGTATAAAATCTCAAGTATAAACAGTCTTGCTTGTGGTACAGTTATCTGTGTATCAGCAACCTGAATATACTGGTGTCTTCTGGTTTTAAAAACTGAGGAGTCTGGCCCCTCTACTGTATAATTTGTAGTTTACAGTAAAACATCTGTTTCACTTACGAGTTAAAATTGACAAAAACGTGCATTATTTTTGACTTCCCAATCAACCCCAATCTATTTCAGATTTTTTTTTTTGTTAATATTTAAATATATATCATGAGGTAATGTTTCCTCATCTGTGTCATTCTGCAGACATTTTGGTAACAAAGAGATCCCTACAGGGACCAGCACCGCAGTTGTAAGGGTGCTACTTCTCTCACTAAGCAGAGGCTGTATTCTTGATTCTTATTTAATGGTAAATATTTTCTTGTAAATGTTTTGGTGTAGCTTTCAGTAGCTTCTAGAAAGTAATGCTAGTTAAACTACTTTTTTTTTATTACTGGTTATTCAGAAGAGACCTGTAGCCTGGCTTTCAAAGTTCCATCCATAAATCATCTTCAGCCTTTTTTTTTTTTTTTGCATGATGCATTGTTTGGGATTTTAATTAATTCATTGCTGTTGTAGTACAGCATGAACCTTGGTAAGTGGTATCTGGAGCAGATCAACAAAAATGTGGGATCTGGCCTTAGCAAAAGAAAATGAAGTATGATTACTTTTCATTATCATAATGCTAAGTTTTTAGCCTAAAGAATGCCCCAATATTGGCAGAGTGTCTAAAAGTTCTTGCACCTTAATAGTATCAAATCTATATGCTGTAAGTAAGAATAATACAGTGTCAGGACTTTTCCTAAACATATTTACCCTGGTAACTGCCGTTCTTTTCTGTTTCTCTAGGTGTGACAGGTCCATTGTTAATAAATCAAGGCAGACAGCTCTGGACATTGCTAAATTTTGGGGATACAAGCACATAGCTAATTTGTTGGCTAATGTGAAGGGTGGACAGAGGTCTAATTTTCTGTCAAATGAAGTGAAACAATATGAAAATTATTTTGGCTTGACACTTCTGGACAGAAGGAGTGATAAAAGAACAGATTCCAAGTGGCTAAGCAAAAAGCAAAGCCATCCAACTACAGTATACATCCTCTTCTCAAATCTAAGTCCTTTGGTTACTTTGGATGGGGGAATAGAGAGCTCCCAGCAGCCAGAAGTAAAGCTTTGTAGACTGTGCCACAAGGATGTGGAGCAGTGCATGAACCAAACTGAAGAAGGCACCTTGATTTTTCTTGGAGTTGAACTTCAGTTCCATAAGAACCTGCTGGCTGCTTGCAGTGGAAGAGTTCTGCAAGAAGATGAAGAGGATGGGTTAGTTGCTTGGTTTGCTCTTAGTGTAGATTCTGCTTCTGCTGAGAAATTTAAACAGAAACATGAGGACTGTTACTTTCTTCATCCACCAATGCCAGCACTACTGCAGCTACCTGAAAAAGAAGCTGGTAAGATGTATAAAATGCAGCAGTTATCAAATATGTGATCAGAAATACATGCTTTGGGATTCACTGAGATAAATGCAAGGACAAACCACTGCAAAGGAATTGGGTATTTTCAGTGGCTTTAGAAATATTTTAATTTTAAAAGCCTGTCAGTGGTTTTGTGAAGAATTTTGTCTGTAAGAACATGTGCAGTTGCGAAGTGCTAACATCTGCAATGGCAAGTATTAGACTGTAAAATCTATTGATCATCGTGGTTTTATAAATGGTACTATTTAAATATTAATGCATGCACATTAATGTTCTAAAACAAAAAAAAATCTGTCATTACTGAGTCTTCATTACAAGAAATGAACCTAAATCCTTATTAAGAGTGTGTTGGATACCCATCTGAGAAGGAACCAGTGTGAGCAAGTGTTGGAAAGTCAGGATCTTAAAGTGAATGAATGTCATTATGAACATGTTGTTAACAACTGCTGTTGTAACAATTTTGCTTCTACAGAAGGATAAAGGGCACGCTTGACTTCCACCTGAAGTTTAAATGGAACAATGCATTATTATGTCAATACCCATAGTAGCCCTAAAATGGTCATCTGGAAAAGGTGTGATACATAATTCTGGCACTTTGCCCAGACAAAGTACCTTTTCTGAGAAACAGGGTACATAGATCAGGACTAATTTGTTTCTGAACGCATAAATTGGTCTGCAGCTAAATAGTACTGTGTTCTATTGCATTGCGGTGCTACAAAGAAAAAGATCTGAATAACTCATATTGCTCAGCTTCCCTTGTAGTAGATTGCAATTCAAGCCATAGTCTTGCTGTGATTTTTATGTTAAACTTTACTGCTTGCTTTGTCTATACTATTAAAAGCTTACATAAATTAGTATTTGATTTTGTGTATTTTCAATGTATTCTTTTAAAGGAGTAGTAGCCCAGGCTAGATCTATTCTAGCATGGCACAACCGCTACCGATTCTGCCCAACATGTGGGAGTGCAACCAAGATTGAAGAAGGGGGTTACAAGAAAACTTGCTTAAAAGAAGATTGTCCCAGTCTCCAAGGTGTTCACAACACATCATATCCAAGAGTTGGTGAGAATATTGTGGGATAAACTTGGCCAAAAGCAGTTTGTTTGTACTATTATATACGTGTAAATCTATTTCTTTTTAGTTATTTCAGCTGCTTGCTTCTGTCCCACGTCTCATATACTTGTCTCTCCCCAGAGTACGTGTTTGTCGGCTGTATTTAGGGTTAAGTAGTTCAGGCTTCTCTTTCTTGCAGTAGTCTGTGACAATTGTTGTGACATTACCAATCTTTATTGCAGTGGAGTAATAACAATTAGAAGTTCCAACCACATAAATGAGATATTAACAATACAAAGTGTCACATTTTACTTCCCCCCCCTCTACACCCCCGCACGTTGTTTTCTCATTCTGCAAGCCCTCTGAGCTTGAAATAGCTCTGTATCAAATTTGGCCCTGCATCAAATTTCTGATACGGTGCTCATTTTCCTGTAGTGCCACTTTGACTGTATTAACCATCTTCACTGGTTTTCACTATTTATTGTCACTCACAAACTGCCATGCCTATTTCTACTCAGAATATAAGCTTGTATAGATAGTCTTCTATAGCTCCTTTTGTTCATGTGTTGCAAAGAAAATGTACTATGTATTGATGGGGAAACAAGGAAGGAAAAAAAACTTACCCTTTTTTCTCTGGGTCATTTGTTGACTCTTTGATCACCTTTCCTTCCTCTACCCTGTTCTCTCTTCTGCAGTTGTAGTTCTGGGTGTTGTATGTGTGTTGTATTTCTGAATTTCATGTTCTCTTACATGTTTAGATACATCTTTGTGGTAATCAAAGAAATTCTGCCATGTTCTTCTGTCTTAGGGACTATAATGAAGCTTGTTAAAGTACTAGTGGCTGTTTCTTTACAGTCTCTAGCACAATGGATTTACAAAAGGAATGAATTATGTAGGAAAGACTGATGAACCAGCATTTTCTACTGATGCCTTTCTCTGAAGAAAGTTTACAGACAGCAACACTGCATATTCTACACATGGCAAATATCTTTGAGCAGGACAACCATCTTGGCAATTATTGTTTATTGTGGTTGCTGAATCAAGCCTTTTCATACAGAGAAAATACTGGTGTTTTGGACAAAAAAAAACCATGAATAACAATAGCAAGAGAAAAAATACATGAAGGCTGAGGTACATAGTAAAAATTAAAAACAAAACATTGAGATACTTAAAAGCTAGATAACAATAAAAAGGGAAAAAGACATAGATGAACAGTGTGCAGAAAGGTATGACAGAAAGAATGATACCAATAGGAGAAAATACTAAGCAAGCAAGAAAAAAATACATAAAATGACCATAAGTGAGAAAGTAGATAAAAGTGCAACATCAGATGAGAGATTGATAGCAAACAGTCAACAAAGTCAAAAGTGGAAAGTTATTCAGTATTTACATTGTCGCTAGAGTATCTGGCTCTTCTTTGGTATTTCAAACATACATTCTTCAGACCTGTGTGTGTAGAGGAAGTGATAATAAATTGGTTTTGCTGCAGAAATTGTTGCTATCTGCTGAATGCATAGCTAGGTTAGTATTGCTGATACTCTTAACAGGTTGTGTGCTTTGGTTGCAGATAATTTATGTCTGCATTTCAAGCCTTGGCTAGTAAACTACTTCTACTAAGCATGTACGTTGCAAAACAAAATAAACAGATATCTTGCAAGGAAAAAAAAACAAAGTGAAATAAAATAACAACTTGCTTTGGGCATCTACACAATTCTGATTTCAATCACTTAAAGGTGTCTTATTTGTCTTTACATGCATTGGTATCGAATAGACTGAAATTTATTACTGCTTTTAAGTCCCTCAAATGTTGAAATACATTCATGTCATGTCCTTTACAGATCCTGTTGTGATAATGCAAGTCATCCATCCAGATGGGAACCACTGCCTTTTAGGTAGGCAGAAGAGGTTCCCCCCAGGAATGTTTACCTGTCTTGCTGGGTTTGTAGAACCTGGTGAGTAATTTCATTTTCCCTTACCAAATGTTTTTTCTCACATATGAGTATTGTACATGGAAAATAATACAGAAATATGTTCAGTCTTATGTCAAATAAATGTTTTTGCTTCCTGTTAGATAAGTTGTTATAATAAATATGTTCTGTACTTTCCAGCAGCTGATTTATAAAAAATCAACTTTAGTAAAAAAAGCAACTTGAGTAAATATAATTTAGAAATGGTTTTCTCATCATGCACTCTTAAATCACATATTTAAGTGAAAAAAACGTTTTAAAACACATATAAGGTCCTTTCTTTGGTGATACTTGGCAAAGGGTTTTAGCATACAAAAAATAATAGTTAAAGCATAACTTAAAGGTAACATAAAGTTAAATATGCTTACATGTTTAGGGCCTGATTGGTTATATTAAAGATAAGCAGAAATTATATAATTTTGAAAGAAAAGTGAGATTTTGCTAGCTGTGTTCAGCTATAATTCGATAATAGTTGGAATGAGTTACAATTATTGATAGCTGCAGAACAATTTGTAAAACATTCTTATATTGGGAATACATCTTAATCACTAGTGAAATTATAGTGTGTAACTATTTTCAATAACTGTGTGCAGGTGAAATACAGTGACAGCGTGAATAAACTCGTTCCGGTATCATTTGAAAAAAGTCAAGATGTTTATTTCTTCACTCCTTCCTTTCTTCTGCTGGCCTTATTACTTTCTGATACTGAATTCAAGTACATAAATTGAAATTTAAGAGTAGCTGATCTTATCATCAGCTTCTAATCAGCTGCACGTAGCTGAACTAAAACTTCTCTCTCTGATGCACAGACTGTCTGCTTTTATGAACCTGTAATCAGTGGTTATAACACAGTACATGTAGGCATATGTAAGCCTATGACCATCAACACTCCACATATATATCTAGCAGTTTTCCATGAATATGGAAGTAAAGCTTTCCATTGCAGTTTAAGTTTGGAGAATTGTCTGTCTGTGTTAAGACAATAAAGAATGAGTCAGGCAAAGTGAATAATAAAATGCAGAAATATGTGCAAGTCTTCTTAAGTCTTTATTTTCTTACTATTGTCATTTTAAATATTGATTTTCAAGTGGTATTACAAGCTGTTAGAATCATACTGAAAATCTAAAAATTAACACAATGCTATTTATAAATTAACAGATCAGCATTTCAAAAGTAATTAAAGAAACAATGTATTTCCTACCCAATTTTTGATGTTTTAGATGTCGTAAAAATAGTTTGCGTATATGATAATTTATCAATTCAGGAAATAAGCATTATGATGGAGAAATTATCATACCTTATCTTGAAAGTTCCATTTTGCTTTGGTGGCTAGTTCTACCTTATTAGACTTCTGTATCTTGTACTTAACATCTGTGCCCTGATCTCTATAGATAATTGTGTGGGGCAGTTTCAAATCTTTTGAGTCAGTTCAAAGCACAGGATGTAATCGTTGCTTGGAGTATTTTCATTAACTGCTTGTTCTTTGCCCTTTTTGATTAGGCGAAACAATAGAAGATGCTGTTCGAAGAGAAGTAGAAGAGGAAGCTGGAGTCAAAGTTGGCCATGTTCAGTATGTCTCTTGTCAGCCATGGCCAATGCCCTCCTCCCTAATGATTGGCTGCTTAGCTGTTGCAACTTCTACGGAAATTAAAGTTGACAAGAATGAAATAGAGGATGCCCGCTGGTTCACTAGAGAACAGGTAAAGTTCAATTTAATTTCATTCTTGTATTGATTAGTCTGTGACTGTATCGGTTCTGGCATACAACAGATACTTGCTTTTTTCAGCAAGTTGAATGAGCATGTATACTCTCCATTTTATCACTACAATTACATTATATTGTAATTGTAGATTAGACACAACCAGAGAAAGGCAGATATTCGCAGTAATTTCTGGGTCACTTGCAAGCCCATTTCGTGACATTTTTGCCAGTTAGCTCTTCACCTTTTCCTTTTGGGAGATATCCAGATTATTGTTATTTTAGCCCACTTTCTTAGTAAGCCTGTGCTTTTCATTTTGGCAGAAGTAGTATTTAATAGCATTCATCATCTGAGTTTCTCCAAACAAGCACGGTACCAGATTTGCTGGGAGCGGGGAGGTTTGGTAAAAACTCTGGGAATTAATTAGTTTGAACATCTTTTTCCATGCAGTACTATTTTAATACTCTGGTATTGAATGGAGTTTACTATGTATTAATAGGAAGTTCTACTCTTAGCTTTCCTGAGTATTTAAAATATAGTCAAATAAAAGAAGGGAAAGAAAGACTTTCACAGAAAGAGAGATTAAGTTCGTGAGTGGAAAAAGGCAAGACTACTTACACAATGTAGTTTTTCCACAGGCTACTTATGAGCTAAACTTTTAATAACACTGTACTTCTGCCTAGCAGTTGCAAGTCAACTCTGTAAGTCAAATTGAAGGCAAAGTTAGTCAACTACAATCTCAGTGTATTCCTGACAACACTGGTATTTTTTTCTCTGCATCTGTCTTGGAGAATCTGGTAGTGGCTTTTTAATAGCTGTAGTAATGATAGACTGATGGATCATCATAGTAAGATAATTCCTGCATTAATACAATGTTAGATTCCATATAGTTTATAATATTATCTTCTAAAGAAAAAAAATCTGTCTTTATTGCAGATCGTGGAAGTTCTTATTAAAGGAAATCAGCATTCTTTTTTTGTACCACCAAGTCGAGCTATTGCGCACCAGTTGATAAAACATTGGATTGGAATGAATGCTAATCTTTAATTCAAATAATTCATTTCTTTAAGTTAAATTACTTCTTCTAGTGAATGCTAAATTAGGAATAAATTAGAAAGAATTATTTATCTAATAAATGTGCAACCATGTGAATTTTTGAGCCTTTCCTTTGGTTGCTGAGCTAAACTATGCCAAACCTTTGTAGGTTTTTACAGATCTGAGTTAGAACTGAACAACAACCCAGTGATTATCCCAAGTAAGCAAGCAACAAATAGGTAAAATTGGTACCTTGTTGTGCACAGGCTGCTTTCTTGTTTTAAAATCAAATTATTATGCCTTTCGCTATTATGCTCTTAATGTTTGATGTGGTCTTTTGTGTCCCCTACTAGAAAGAGACACAGCATTACAAAGAGGCCTGACCTTGCCTGCTATTTGAACTCTGTATTTACATCCTCCTATTTTGTCTTAGTTGTTTCTTTCTCATTTTTTCCTATCTCCATTCTTTAAATTCTGCCTGGCACAAAAATCAACATTCAGTGCTGAAAGTCTTATCAACAATGTTATTTTTAAGCTAATAGCATACTTAAATGGTGAATATGTGGTACTTTGTGTCTTTTACATTAACAGCCCTCTAAGCAGAGTACTTACTCCTCTAGACTGATTTGGCCTGCACTTACAAATTGTATGTCAGCCTGAATTTAAAGATATAACACAATACTCTGTTTATGAAAAAGGTACTAGAGAACCATCCCAAAAAGCCTAAGTATTAAATATTGTTATAAGATATTAATGTAGTTATTGACTCTAGGCATTTATTCTCTGATAATTAGAAATGGAACTGTAGAGTAATGGAGGAGAAAAGTATATTAATTAAACAAGACATAGTATCTCAGAATATGTACGAAGTTCTTTTTATAGAAATGGAGACACTAAGATTGTTACTACTCTTAAGAATTTTACAGTTGAAAGAAATATATTAACCCCAGCTGTAAGACTGGGAAAGCAATACATGAATTAAAATATATACTTATGTATATCTAATGCTACAGTTCATAGTTGTGCCTTAATTTATCGTATTATTGAAAAGAATGTTAACTTAATATTCTTTCAAAATGGAAGGTTATAAAAGTATACTGTTTTTATTATTAATGTCATTATGTAATGGTTCAGTAGTCTGTGATTATGCAGTCATTGCAGTGATGTAAAAAATGCAAATGACCAGAAGGAAATATAATGATAGTCATAAATATTAACTCATTATCATATGGTGATTTGTGTATTCAGAGTAATTTGAATATTTTTTAATTTAATGAATGATGTCAGATTTGTTTCAAAATTCTCTGCAAACTGGAATCAGTAAAAATGTTTTGCAAATCCTAATATTTCTTTTTTTTCCATCCAGTGTCATACTATGCTCAGCAGCTTTTTTTTGTTTTGTTTTGTTTTTTTAAGGCAGTGCATATCAAACTTTAAAGCAAGAAGCATTTCTGTCAGACTTGAAATAGCTGAGAAATCACTATATTGCTTCATTCTCTCCCTTGTTTCAGCTGTACCTCCAAAGGAAGAAAATCAGGTTATCTGTTGAGCCACCTGGAAATAAGAAGGAAGCAATACACTGCTTCCCTTAAAAATTCTCTGCCTTTGCAGAGAAGGGGGAAGTATGAAAAGCTGTCATGGACTACAGCTACCTACTACAGCAGGACTGCATGTTGTCAGTGGAACTAATCTTTAAAAAAAATTGTGGGACAGAAGGAAGCCTAGTTGCAGGTTGTTCATGCCAGTAAAGGAAAACATTGGGCAGTGTGTGAACAGTGGTGGGACCTAAGCAATGGAAGGAATTTTTAACTGATAGTATGATGATTACACATTAAGAAAGATGAACAAGGAAGGAATGAGGAGCAGAGGGAGTAAAGAGGATACAGCAAAGAGCAAATACAGGTAGCGTAAAGATAAATAATTTATCACATTGAGGTAACTAAAAATACATGTGTTAGACCCATCCTAATTATTAGTTTTTCATGTAGGAAATCGTGGTAGGTTGCTATAGAGATGGGTTTGTAACTGTGAAACTCAGAAGAAAGTATTCACAACCAATATTGATATTAAGAATCAGACTATTTTTTAATTGAAAATCTGTATAAACAATATATATCTGCAATTACAATGATCAATAATTTGAAAAATTTCATTTTATTGCATGAAAAAATCAGAAAAAAGATAGTTTGAAAAAGAAAACAACACTTCAATAATCTCTGAATTTGAGAGTAATATTTTAATGATCTTTCAATTCTGTGGTGTTGCAACAATTTTTAATATATAAACATTTTCAAAAGCTAAACCAACAGTCACTTTTAAGCTTTCTTTTCTTCTTTTCCTCCCTAAGAGATGAACCATTCACAAAGAAGATGACAAACACCCCTTGTTTAAGAAAACTAATTTGATAATTTTAATCTCTTATTTGAAACTTTTCCTGGCTTTTTATTGCTTAATTTGACCTGTTTGTAGGTTGTAGGATTGAGTTTTAGTTTGAAAATACCTATGCATATAAATTTTCTGAAGGATAGTTATTGTTTGCAGATGACATATGAAATATCTAATTGAAGATCCAAATGCTGTTATTTAGCAAGTAGAGCAATTTAGAAAAGTGCCAAATTAAATTTAGCAACAATTAAACAGAGAGTGTAGTGATTCTCACTGGAATATGGTCAGGGCAACACTTCCATAAGATTCGAGTTGTATGCCTAATCCAAAAGACTGCAGCTATGCAAACAGGCTATTTCTTGCCACTAAGTTAATGCAGTACATTAAGAAAATGGTATTCTTTAAACCACTAAAAATAGAGGGGTTTTGTTCACGCTGTGTAATAATGAGCTCTCACTCTCTTCTCCCTTGCTTTTACAAAAAGAGTACTCGCTACATGTGGATGTACAAGGCAGAAAATTCTGGATATGCCTTTTCTCCCAATTTGCCTGGACACTAATGAGAATTAACTTCTATTCAGTATATAATTTGTAAATATTCTGTATTTTATCTGTTTAATTTACAAATAATAGAAATAGTAATTTAATAAAGTAGAAGAAAATAGGTAAGGTATATAAACACAAAACAAAATTGATACTACTAACCAAGCTGTAAGCTCATGTGATTTAAAGACATCTCATGTATACTCATGTAAGTACAATACTGATTGTGATTTTACAAACTTTGCATTGGTCCTGTCCTGGTTCTGGCTGGGA
>VZTQ01009420.1:0-130346 GCA_013400755.1 Pelecanoides urinatrix | reverse complement strand
GGTGGGGGGAAGGATAAATGTGTGCAGAAGCCAATGGAGTGGAAAATATGTTTCATAAACAGAAAGCATGGGAATGCTCAATATCCTTAATAACAGTAATGCAGGGGAGAGAATGAGAGGTCTCAGTGAAGATTACCTCAGGGTTTGTAAGTCGTTACCATTCGCTTTCTAAACAGAGTGGAATTAAAGCAGGTACATTCACAGGGGCTTGCTGGAATTTTAAAGCATTGTAATAACTACATTGGCAAGCTTTTTACAAAGGGCTACTCTGCAAACAGGCTTTTGTTGCCTTGTTCAGTCTTGAAGTAGAGAAATGAAATGGCAGAACAGTAGATGATTTTTTTTTTTGTCTTAAAAGTTTTAAATTAAAAGATTTTTTTTTTTCCTTTCTTTTGTTTTGTGTTTCTGAAGTTCATTGTAAAACTGACAACACAACCTGAAATAGAGTCTAATGCATTCTTTATCTTCTTTCAGGCTTGGGGAACAAATGAAATTCTTGTTGCAGTCCACTATTTCCTTTTAGAAACAGTTAAAGACATTTACTCTTTCCCTTCTTCTTCTGTTTAGAAACAAGTATGAATAAGTACTTTATATGTACAGGTTTAATTGGTAAAGGTATGGAAATGATCTGTCTTTGACAGCAAAATCCATTTCTCCGGGGAATGATATTTGAATATTTGCACTCAGGATCTTCAGCTTGCATTAAGATTAAGCAAAACTAAAACAACCAGTCAAGAGTTTGCCAAATATGTTTGCTTACTGAGAATTCATTGTATGTTTTCTAAATGTTAAAATTATCTAATGTATTAACACCCTTCTACATCTTTAATCTGGGGAACACTTATTACTACTGATGATAGTTTTGTTTGCATCAATTTGCATAAGTCTTTATTAATTACATCTCGTTGGCATCCAGAGATGTCTGTGCAAAACTAGTAGTTATCATCTGAGTTACAAAATATATAAAATTTCATTTGGGATCTTTTGCTAATTTTTATTTTTTCCCCAAGGAATAGTAGTTTTCATATCAGATTATTAGAATACTGAGATTGCATTGTGATATCAAAATTTCCCAACTGTTTTTTTCATTGGAATACATTAAATGTTGTGCAAAATGTTGTGCACCCTCCCAGAATATACTGGTTTCAGAAGAAACAATGACACTTAATAGGCTTAAAGTAAAACAGGACAAATATTGTAAAACACAAATTAGATGTAAACATTTAAATGCAGTTATATCTTATATACAATGTAAATTCACTATTGACTCGGTACTACTTTATTGCATAATATCTGATTATGCAACAACTTATTTTACACATCAGACTAAAACAAATTAAAAAATGCAATGCAAAGTAGAATCTGTTTCTCTGAGATATACATACTTCCAGATCAAAGCCATCATTTTTCATGCTAGTGATAATCTTATAGTCATGCATTTGGAAGGGTTTGGGTTGTTTACATGAAAATACAACAATATATTGGCAGAAGTGACATATCATTCTCAAGTATGTCTATTTCTTTAAGTTGTTGATTCTTAATTCTGAGGCACAGTCATAATTATTCAGAAGTACATGGTGAATTTGTATGTTCAAACCTACAGAAGATATATGTTTATCAAATTAACAAATAAGATACAATCAATTAAGACATATTAAAGTTATGTCTTTTTCTGCATGTTAATTTTCTGTAAAAGTCAGCACAGCTACCACATAAATTGATACGCTTTATGCAGAATTCAGAATGTACAAGGTGAGATGAAAGTCAGATCTACTGTTGCTTCGGGAAGAGAGAGTTCAAGAAAATCCACAGGTCTTCCCCTTTTGTATGTCTGCTTTGTTGGAGATTATATTAAAATGTCCTTCTTCTGCCAGAATCTTTATCTGTCTGTCTTTATTTTTCTTCTTCTTACGCTGTTATATATAAACACAGTATTAAATGTACACTGAGTTAATGGTTATACAGCTTTGTTGAGGAGAGCAGGGCCACGATCCTGCCTCCATCCAACCCAGCTAGCTGGAGAAGAGCCGGAGGTTCCAAACCGTTGCTGGGTGAAGCAGCTGTCTTTTTCGGATTTCAGTAAAATCCCCATTATGGTGAATTTATTTGAAGGTAGCCAAAAAAGAATTACTGGTACAACAGCTCATTCTTTTGACATTGAAGCATTTTCAATAGCTTTCAGTAACCGGTTAAGAGAAGGAACTCAGCGTTATACTGGTATGATCTATGTGACACTGCTACCACTTGATGATTGCATATTCACTGTTTTGCTCTCAGTTTGCCACACATCTAACTCACAGAGAGAAAAGATTGCTTGCCGTCCTGTTTCAAAATTCTCTAGTCTTTTTTTACAATGTTGTAAAGTTGGTGTGAAATTCAATCACTCTCAGCAAATACCTGATTGGTATGAGATTAAGATTATACCAAACACATAAGATGATCTTGGACAACAGTGCATCCAATAATAGAAAACTCTATAAATATATAAAACCATATAAAGAAATATTTTTTCTTACTTCTTGCTTCTTTTGGAAATTTTCATATCATGTGGACAGAAAAGATTGTTCATTCAGTACACAAGAATTTTAAGAAGTAAAGCATACACTTTTTTTAAAAACTGCCTCCATTCTTCAAAGGTTGCCTCTTGGGTTCATAGGAAAATTCAGGTTGGAAAGGACCTCAGCAGGTCTTTAATCTCACCTCTTGCTCAAAACAGCATCAGCTATGAGATCAAACCAAGCTGCTGAGGGCTTTGTTCAGTCTGGTCTTGAAAACCTCCAAGGATGGAGACTGTATAATCTTTCTAAGCAATCTGTTCCAATGCTTGACTGTCCTCATCATGAAAAAATTTTTCCTTATATCCAGCCTGAACTTTTCCTTTTTGCCCACTGTCTTTCTTCCTCTCACAAGTCATGCTGTCAAAAGCCTGGCTGGGTCTTCTTGATGGCCTTCTCACTGGGTTTGCTCTCTAAGTCTTCTTGTCTTCACGAAAGCATTTATTGCTTCAAGAAAGTTTGGTTGGCCACAGATGAACAAAGTTACTTGTTTTAATAATCTATCTTCATATAATTTCTAGATTAATTTGAACTAACCCAAGCATTTATCACACTGAAGAAACAATCAGAGGCCCACATTTATAATGGTCTTGACTCCTGCCTGTAAAACAGAGATTCTCATGCATGTCTGACTCCTGTCTATTCACCATGATATCTAGCTGCTGGTTGCTTAAATGTTTATATGGTAAATACAATTTATTTATTATCTCCAACCAGAATAAATCCAAATGTCTTTTTTGTGGAGATTTCTTGGGGAAGTAGCTCTACAATACTAGATATCATACAGCTATTTCCAGGATTAATTTATGCCAGACATTGTGGATCATCTCATCTCTTATTTCAAGGCGTTTCCAATCCTTCTATACAGTTTATTTCAGGAGAAGATAGACATCCTCTGGTCTCCTACAGCAACATAGCTTCTGGGAGGGTCAGGATATGACCCAGACTTACAATAAAGGCCAAAGGGTCTGTTCTCATTTATGCTGAATCTGCCAGGGTTCTATACACAGTCTGGAACTACACCAGTGAAACCCTTGAACTCACCAGCTTTTGGCTTGGACATTTGTCTCCATTTTCATCACTTTCTGGCCACTGCAACTTTCCAGGGAGCTCCAAGGAGAAAATGACATAACCTTATGTTGAGCTTCTCTTGCTTGGAAGATGGACATGCCTAATTCAATCCCCCTTTTAACTCCTGCGTTTTTTATGAAAGAGGCTTTGAAGTGGAATAATGAGGTTCACACATGTAACAGTGCAAGTATATATTGTAATATCTTCCCAACAAAAGATTTTATTGTTCTTACCTGGTTTAAATAATCACAGGATACAAGTGTTTTATGTCAATAGTATAAACTGAGAGCACTTCAATGTAATAAAATGTTAAAATCTTGTAAAAGTTGCCTGTAGCAAATACCCAGCTGATGAATATGGATGCCAACAAGATGAAAATCTGGGAATGCCTAGTTACATATAGCATGTTTGGTGGCTCTGTATAGAATTTGTTTGTCTTTTCAAAGTCCATTTTTAATAACCACAACAATCGAACTTCTGTTTTTAGATGATTTCACATGAATCACTTTTATTGTTGTTTAAATCAATGTTAAACGATCTTTTTCTATTATTTTTTTCTGTTTCACTTCCTGCAATGTTTGCTTTGAAACTTCACCAATGAGGCAAGCAATGTAAACTAGATATTTATCGTAGTTACTATGATGTCTTGATTTGACACCACCACCACAATAAAATAGAAGACTTTCAACTAAAACCTTGTTTTCCCTTCCCCTTAAGAGAAATGTCAGGGGCCACACCTGAGATTTTCTAATCGTTATTTTCTGTTAATTTTTGGGGGCAGCTGAGGTGCCTCATTTGACACAAACAGTGAACTAAACAAATACTTGCATTTGTAGGCCAACAGTGGGTTTACCCAAGTGTATTTATACACATAAAGAACAGAAACAACAAGGTCTGCCTCCAATACAATAACCACAGAATTGAAGGAAACAATTTTTTTCCACGGAATCTGTCTGAGAAAAATACTATTGAAATCTTGGAACTCTTTATAACTTTTACCTGAAAATGTTTCATGTTTTCGTCATGTAAGTGTGCATCAGGAAGTCAAAATGATTGGTTTAAATTTGAAGTGAGAACAAAATCAGAAGTAGAAAATTGCCAGATGGCAGCATCACGACGGAAGAAATGCAATGTTACTGTTATTTATATTTAACATGGTTCTAAAATACTTTCCTTAACTGTTCTCTGAAGTGCAGGGTTTAAAAGTCATTCAAGGAGCAAAGCAAATTCAAAACAATTCAGTATTTCCATGCACAAACTGTTCAGGCTGAAATGCATACCCTGTGGAAGAATGGGTGCCTGGATCTTTGCATTCAGTTTGTCATTTAGTTCTGTACAAAGCCATTTCTTCCAGAAAAACTAGTCCAAAAGTTCACTCTTCATCAGAAATTTGATGATGACAGGATCAGCCAAGGTATCTTTCAACCATTTAATTACTTATTTTAAAAACAGCTTATTTGTGTCTATGTAAATTATATTACTGATCACAATGGTACTTTTTCTGACTTCTGAAATACAGAGTGAGGAAACCATGTCAGTTATTTTTGGCCTATCTTTTACTTAGCATCTGTCCGTCCATGTTTAAGAATTGTTAGGGACTGTAACAACAATAAGTGAAGCAACTGGAGAACCCTGAATCCTTTGATTTGCTCCAGGTAATACATGTAAAGTGATTCATTGTCTTGATTGTAGACAAGGATATCATTTTGGTATCTGTCCTTTCCAGAACGGCTCAGATTTTCTCTGGGAAAAGCTGGATCCTACTGGGTCAGTCACATATTACAACAGCAGTGAGGGAGGAAGATACAATAAGTGAAGGAATAATCAAGGAGGTTCTTCTTTCCCGTGGCAAGACATAACTTCTGGGCTACAGAATCTTGTTTTGTTTTATTCCTCTGTTGCAACCTGCTACTAGGGAAAAAAAAAACCTTTGCAAACAGAACATTGATGATTTCTGTAACGTGAAATCTATAGGTACATATTTCTGTAGCTTTTCCATGGGAGTAAATATGGCGGCATCAGCTACTTACAGACTGTTGTCTTTTACATTTTCAGAGCGCACTACTCTGCTCACCTGTATGGAACTGTGCATGTTTATGAAAATACTTTCTTAAACATGTGCTTCGTGATTTTGCCCTTGCATTTATCTGTAAGGTCATTCAGCTATAAAGTGGTTCATCTGTAACTGCATATTTACTCTCCGGTTTCTTATGCACATACAATTGATTTTTTTTTTTTTTTTTTTTTTGCATCTTTCTGCAGAAACACTGCTTTCTGCTTCAACCCCAGAACACATCTTATCACATATTCCATGTGTCTCTTGAAGTTCTCTCCAGCTGTTTGTTATATTACATATTAATTGATTTTTTCTTTTTTGCCTTTTTTTTTAAATGCTTTTCAAATAATAGTCGTGGTAAAGATGATAACACCTCTTCTGGAGGTTGATTAGAAATCATTTCACTTGGCCAACCAAATAGGATACACATTTAATGTCGAAGTACTTTAAGTAGGAATATCTAAAGTATAGAAGTAAACACACCTCGACAATTTTAGTGCTTCAATTCACAAAAACCTCAGAAAATTAAGATCCTAAAACTAAGCCTAAGCGGACATTTTTTCTTAAGGCATAATTTAGATTGCCAAGTTTAGCAGCTGGAATGCTTTGTGGAACTGAACAGAACAGAACAGAAGAGGACATAAAAGAGGTTTGGGGCTGTATTGAGTGCTGTTTAGTGCTAGATCACTTATAACTTAATTAATAGTTTCATACCCTTAGTTGTGAAACCCACTTCAACTATGGGAATTTGTCTCAGCCCAGTTATGCATACGTGTTTGCATCCATTCCAGAAAACCAGTAGGCTAGCATTCTTTTGGACTGGAAGACAGAGGTCCTATAAACTACAACATGCAAACATCTGGTTCTTTCATGAGAGACAGCCCTGCTAGTGTAACAGGCAGTTGTGCAACATCCCAGGCTTGTCTACCTGTAATATTTCACAAGGTATGGAACAACAAGCTGTACCTTTTAATTGTGGAAATCAGACGCAAGACAGAACTTCTTGTTAGAAACTCTGAAAATAATTGTCATCTTAGCACAGACCAAGAGAAGGCCTTCCATCAGTGATAAGTAAGTTGGACATCTCAGTTGCTTCAGATCAGTTTGGTTCATAATGTTATTGCAGTGCTTGGTAATATCAATGCCACTATAGCTTCTATCTCCCAAATGTTTCACTTCAGCCGAAAAGAAACGCCAGAGCACCAAGGCTCTGAGTCCTTGCACATTGCACTTCTGTACTGAAATCTTTCTCTTCCCCAGTAACAGCAACAGAGTGGTCCCAGACAAAAGCCAAGATGTTCTTCTGGGAGTTCTCCACAATACTTTTCACTTTTCAGAGTGACAAGTAGCCTTCTGATGCCAGTCAGTCATCCTCTTCTGGGTGGAGATGGCTGGCCCTAGGCTAGGAGCACAGCTCAAATGGCAAGTACAGGGGTTTTCCCAGATACGGATATGAATGAAACCAATTTTTCAGTCTTTTTCTCTGACCACTACCCATTGTTTGAAGGTTGGTGAAAAACAACCTGAACACTAAGCAAAGGAGGGATATCTGTATCCAGAACATTTTAATGGGAAGGGAGTTTAATAACAAAATTGCAGCCACAGCCACATGGCTTTCTTACTCTGTGTGTGTATGTTTTCTTTCAGAAGCAGTGTGGCATAGATGACACTAGCCATAAAGCTCTTCCTACAGAAAAATATGCAAGCCCAGCTCATTTCCAGTGCATGACAATCATTAAGGCTCCCATGAGTGAAGCTCTGATACTTTTTTAGCTAACGATTAACCTTAAGCCCTCCTTCCACCTTATGCATTTGGATTAAAAGGGCAATACTGAGACTGAAAGCAGTAGGCATGAATGGTTCATTCCCTAACTCTATGGACTAAAGGGAGGAGTCATCTGACAAAGAATTCAGGAGTGGCAGGCCAGGCAGTGAGGGGACTGATCTTATTAGGGTTAGAAAAGAAAGAGAAGGTCTGTCTTGTGAGCAGCTGAATTCAGGATGTTTATGAGCTTCATCATGCTGCTTTCACTGGTGCCAGCAATGTTTGTATGGTACAGACGGCAGCTATTGACTTTTCCATTTATTCAGCTCCATACTCTTCTCTGTTCTAGGGAGTCTGCTGTAATTAGAGAGTGTATAGTGTTTTCTTGTACAGAAGTCTAGTTTTTAGAGTAAGGCTTTATTTTTCAAGACTTTAAGAGTCTATCCATGACTCTATATTCATATGATCCTTGGTAAGTCATTCAACTACAGTTTTACTTCAGCTTCCCAGCCTGGAAAACAATACCTGTCTCAGAGGGCTTGTATCAGGCTTCATTCATTTGATTGAGATCTTTGGATAAAAGTTATTTTAACAGGAGAGAAAAACTATGATTCACATTCTTATTAAGCCATAAATGCTCTCCTTTTATTTTGGATAGGGAAAAGGTGTGGAGGGATAAAATGTGCCTGTTAGTCTCATTTTGTATAGGCCTGATAGTGTATGTTTTGTTAAAAAATTCTGCAGGACAGTAGCTGGGAACATGGGTGTGTGATTCCTGGGTGTGCTGGGTAGCACACGTCTTGGGTCATAACCTATTAAGTACTGAGCAGGGTCTGGCAGCAGCAGAGCAGCAGCATGCCCCTCCTCACCCTGCACAACCAGCAGATCAGCTGGACTCTGCTGCTGGTACTGGGGTATCTCTTTTACCTCCTCCTGGGTGCTATGGTGTTCCAGCTGCTGGAGAAGCAGGCAGAGACCCACTTTCGGGACCAGTTCCAGCTGGAGAAGCTCAAGTTTCTGCAGAACTACACATGCTTGGACAGGCAAGCCCTGGAGCAGTTTGTACAGGTAAGAGGAACAAGCACCCATTATTTTGTCTCAAGCATTATTTTGGTTAGAAGCAATTACACTGTTGTGGCCAAGCATGTCATAAATTGATCTGCTGTCCATGACATTAAAGGACTAACTGTACAAGAGAAAGGCAGAGGTTTCTCAAGCCCATTCACATACCTCTTTATTTTGATCTATCGCACTTCTTTCTTTTCCCAGTCATGAACTCCCAAAATATGCAAATCTGCTGATGCACCTTCGTGCTACCTTGCAATAATTTCAACTTAATGGTTTTCAGCTCTCTCATTAATTACTACACAGGAATTATGCATGGGGACAAAAAACAAGAATCAAACATACAAAAAGTAGGTTGCCCTTCCAAGGTTCTTCAGTCCAAACCTGTGCAAATTTTGCCCTTCTTTTGTACTAGAAATTGTCTAGTGCCTTTGAAGGTGGTCCTGCACTTCCAGGCCTCTAAAGAAAAGATAAAGTCAGCCATCATGAACTGTGTTATCTGTCAGCCATCATGAACTGTTATCTATCACTTATAATAAGAGATAAAGGGCTCTTGTTCAATATATGTTGTTCGTTAATGACATCTTCAATTACATTTTAATCTGTTCCTCAAAACTGGCTGAAGATAAATTACTAGAGCTTTCTTGGTATTATTATAGACATATTCTCATTCTGGTATTGCAAGAACTGGACAGAAATCCTTGAATTACCACTTTCTTGTGCTCAAAATTTATCCAGCTGCAGAGCTGGGTGCCTAAACAGTTTGAACTCTTTCTATTATGTCATTAAACCTGATAGAAACTCTAAACATGCTGCAAGTTTGCACTGTCCGAGTCAGAGGACTTCCACGAAGGTATATGCTTTTGATCAACAAAAAGCCCAGATCTTGTAAATGGATTTAAGCAAACAATGAAGTTCAGATCAGAAAGGGAAGAGAAGGTGCCTGAACCTCAGTCTACAAGGACAATGTTCTGATTACTAATACTGTGATATATTTCTTGTGGAACATTTGGCATTGGCCAGAAAATGACTAGAGTTTTCAAGAACTTACATGCCTAAAAACATGTCTGGTTTTTTCAGCTTCACCAGTTGGTGGTATTATCTGTTTTTCCCTTATCTTTGTGATAATGATTGTAGACGAGAAAACCCTGATTCTAATTCTAAACCAAACTGGGATACTTCATAAGATTGAAAGGTTTAGTTAAATCTCCGGTACCCTAGAAACCTTAGGGAGGATTCACACACGTCCAGATTCTCCTCTCTCTGGCTCCAGTGGAGCTTCCTTAGCACTCTCATGCCACTTGGAGAATCACATTTTGCTGTGTCTCTGCTGAATTAGATACAATTTCACTTGTAAGCTGTTCCAGACAAAACCGGCTGAGGGCACCAAATTATCATCTACAATGCACCAAGCTTTCAAGTACTTAGACTTGATAGTTCTCAAGGAAAATGTAAGTGCAGGTGCCCCCTGACTCACTTGTCACTTATAGACCTCTTAAGAAATTTGTCCAGCTCTTATTAATAGTAGGGAATAGAAGTCTTTCCATATTAAATCTCTAACTCTAAAACTAATGCAGGGAAGCAATCATCTCTCTGTAGTTTTAACTATATGGTTAAGGAGGCCTGTTCATGATGTCAGAAGTTCCAGTCTGAAAAGTTACAGTATTCAGGCTGTGGTGAGACACAGCCTCTAGATTCATTCTGCTCAGCTGACAAGTAGGTGTCTTGTTTTATTGCCAGTTCTTTAAACCTAAATCTTGGAATCTAAGAATCAACTCAGGTTTCTTTTTCCTTATCCATTATCACTAATAATAGTGTTACCACTTATAATTCATTAACTTTTGACTTGATTGTTCATGAAGCAAATTCTTGCGATTCCACGTCCATAAACGGTATTGGCTCTGCTTGGCTAAAACTGCCTAGCTGAGAGGTGGTCCTGAGCTGCAGCTCCTAAGCTAAACAGCCTGGATCTTTGGGAAAGTGCAAATCCAAACTCTGCAATCTAATGCGTCTCTGGTAAACATACTTTGGTCAGGAAATTATGCCATTCTGACAGCATAACTGAGAAGCAGATTCATTGAGTAAAGAGGTACCTTTTTTCAGTCCCTGTTTTTTTTATTATGTCCATACTTCCTCAGCCTCAAAGGAACTGATATAAATATAGACCAAGAGGACCAAATCCTTGTCTATGACGACAAGTGGCTGCAATGTGCATTGGCAGGGGGACAGAAGCAGAAATGGCAGGCAGTTTTTATTCTCTTCACATCCTACTATAGCTTTATATAGGCTTCATACTCTTACTGTAAATTATAGCACATTGCTTTTACCTACTGGCTACTTCTTCTCCCAAAGGCAACAGCTAATGTTCACCAACCATTCAACAGCTGCTCTGTTTCCACTTCAGCCATAACTGTTACTCAAGCTGTAGATGGAAAGGAACTAGGAACCATTATAACTGTACCACATGAACCTGTTTGTTTAGGAATGATTCTCCTGGGCACCAGGATGCCATTTGTTTCATGAGGTTGCACTTAAAAGCAATGATCATACCAAGAAAACTGGTCTTGTCAGACTATGTCTGAAGTGTTCAATGTTCACCATTGCCTTACTCTTCCATGTTGGCTTTCATGATGTGCATGTAGCTCCTCTGAACTCTTGTGCGTTGAAATGGATAGAAATGACAAGTGTTCCTTACAGGGGTGAATTAAACCTGTGATTATTTTAGCCATTTCAAAACACTCACACCTCAGTAGCTTCTGTGTGTTCCTTATAACCAGCAAATGAAATAGTCAACTCTAGATAATTTGATGTGTTGACAGGCTTTCAATGGATAACGTAAAGTGCTTTGTCATATTGAAATGAAACTCTGCTGACGCTTCAATCACGAGATCACGTGTGACAATGCCTACCAGCCCTATCTGATGGACTTGATCAATGCTGTAGGATTTTTTACTGAAGGAACATTTTTACTGGAACATTAGCTATTAAACTTAGGATACTCAATCTGCCAGCACAGATCAGCTAATATTGCAGAACCTATGCAAAATCAGAAACCTTGTAGTGGGTATGTTCATCAGATAAACAATCCGTCTGGCAGTGGTCAGCATTTAAATCAATAATATCTTCTTTGTTCTCATACTCCTGGAACCAACTAAATCTGGGATTGCTGTTGAATCCTGCTCGTGTCTTGCATCATACAATAGTCTCTAGAAGAGATGAACAAGTAATTCATTCAAGCATTTGGCAAAATGACAAAGGCTGTGACCTGGACTTCAAAATTGGTATGTAACAAACGAGGGGACTCTTGAAACCCCAGACACTGAGCAGAGGGTAACCAGTCTCTTTCAGAGAAAATCTCGAGGAGAGCAAATGAACACAATCTTCACTAAGGCAGCTAACAAGATATTTGATGCATAAATAGGAGCAGCATTTCTTTTGCACATGGTAGTTTTGGTCACCTGGTAAGAGCTATCTGCAATAGCAAAGAATATTTCATTAGCTTATCTTTCAGATTTGGAGAAGCCTAATATTCATTGAAAATTATTAGGAAGTCATAGCCAAAGATAGTAATTCATCCTCACTAGTACTTACATGGAGGAAACAGAAATGAGCATGTTCCCCATGTCCCTCCCCACAAACACAACCATACATTTACGCATGCCCAAATTAAAAACTGGAATGACATGACTACACTAGGGAAAGAGGGAAGAGGAGCTGCCCTTATTTTTATGGCATAACTTCATTTTCTTTTCCCAGTTTGATCACTTCAGGGACTCCCTTCACTCCCTTCCCCCTAGCCTTCAACTACTTACAGAACATATCCTACTTCAATGGCCAGTTCTCTAGTGACAAGAGTTCAAGTTCCTGGCCAGCTCTATTTCCAAGTTTTGCCATGTCAGCACAAGGCCATACTCTACCCTGTTATCTACACTGTTTATTGCTCTGCTTGCTCAAGATGGAAAGCAATATTTACTTCTCCCTTTTTTTCTGACATTCTTCCTGATTTGATCTAATGGGTTGCTCATCTTTGCTCCTTTGACCTCTTCTGCCTCAGGTCCTCATGGAAGCATGGGAAAAAGGGGTCAACCCAGAAGGAAACTCTACGAATCCCAGTAACTGGGACTTCAGCAACTCCTTCTTTTTTGCAGGAACTGTTGTCACTACTATAGGTGAGGTACTCTCTTTCTTTATAAATTGGGGTTTCCTTCAGCAGTCCTGTAAGGCCCCCAGAAATGTGCAATTGGTGGACTGAATACACCTGCAAGACAATCTTGACTACTACTATGTGTTACAGTTTTCTATTGGTTTCCAATTATACCTGTTATTCTTGTGTATCCAGCATACTACACCAGCAAAAAAAGCTGGGTGCCTACTTGATACATGCAATATCATTTTGCACATGCACAGCACATCTTGAGGTTGCTTTGAAGCACTCAGTTGCACTCACCACAAAATCAGAGACCTATAGAAAATTACAATACTCTTTAACAGTAATATTTTTCATGTTAAATTTTCTGTTAATAATAGCGAATGCACAGGGCTCCATCATAAGCTATGGCAATTTGTAGGCAGATTTAACTGCAAAAAATCATAGGTCCACAAGTTCCTGAAGCTTAACGTAGTTGAGCTTCCAAGCCTAGGAACTTCCCATGATGGTCTGCAGCCTGATCGTAAAGCCTCTTCATGTAGCTCTTTACTTCTTTTTTTCCAGGTTATGGTAACCTGTCCCCCAGCACAGTGGCAGGGCAGATCTTCTGCGTGTTTTATGCCTTATTCGGCGTGCCCCTCAACCTGGCCTTCCTTAATCAGCTGGGGAAAGGCCTCAATGCTCATCTGATTACCTTGGAAAGATGGGTGCAAAAGCCAGGCCGTGCCCAGGTACAGTGTCAATCTATAATTTATTTCCACTATTTTAAAACTAATTAAAGTTCTTTTCTCATAGAGGTACTGATGCTGCTAGATTAGGTTTCCTTGTGTGTGCCTACATTTTTATGAACCACAGCAATTAAGTGGCCCTCTATATCAGAAAATTGATATATTCTGTTTATCTAAGATAACCATAAAGCAATTTGCTTTTGCTTCAGGGACTGTAGATTTGCCTTTTTAAAACCTAACTCAGCAAAACTGTTATGCAAGCATGGCCTCAATTTTGAGCAGGGTCCTTAAGAACTGGTGACCTTAGCAGAATACATGCACATGCACACATTGCTCAGTCAAGCTCTTATTATTTAGCCTATGCTGACATCTATCCAGAATCTAGCTCTACACTGTGCAAAGACAACTCATTTTTATTGGTCTGCTAATCTGTCTTGAATTACCTTCCCTGATTGTGCCACCAATTTAGCACTTCCTTCCTTTTCTTTTCTTGAAATGTAAATAAATACTCCTTCTCCTGAGTTATAGTTAGTTACAGTTATAACTTAGTTATAGTTATATGTAGGTGAGTCATTGAACTAGTCCAGATGTACTCATATATTAGGTGAGTCATTGAACTGGTCCAGATGTATTGGAATAAGGGAAGCACTGATAATAGAAAATACATGAAGGTCATTTATAACAAAGTTAGTGCATGTTTCTGAGTAAAGGTTCAATGAATTGACCCCTTTAGTTAGGGAAAATGGAAATTAGATATGTTAGATATGTTGAAACATTTCAGAGTTCTGGCACAAGTTTTTTTTCTCTTTTTCATTTGTAAAATCTCTGAGTCACTGCATTCTTTACCTATACTGGGAAAACTATAAAGGTACTGTCAAATGCAGACTTGGTTTATATGAACAAGAAGTTCTTTAACTGCATAACCTATGTCTCTTCCCCAAATACATTCAGCTCTACCACCAGAAGGATTTCCATGCTAGTATAGCTGCATCTTTCCTGAGATTTCTAATAGCACCTCAGGCATGTGAACTTTTTTTTTTTCCCCACTCCTGAATGAACACCTCATTTCTGGCAGAACTCCTATGATCAGACAAAACTTTGGAGCTCTATCTGTTTGTTCACACTGAAAAGCTTCTTCCAGGAAGTTGGTTCATCTCCTTTTAAACACAATTTTGTCATGCTTTGGGAAATTAATTACTATCAGTTCTTCTGCATTCCTGACTTACCATTATAGGTTTGTACCAGAAAGTTCTTAAAAGCTGGAGTAAAAAGCAATATTGTGCATTTCAGGATAAAATTTTATGCAAATTTTATTGTCTATTTGAACCCTATCACACTTCTGGAATGAACTAAATGAGAACAGATATCAACTATAACCATGTCGATCAGTAATTCTCAAAGTGCTTTGCAAATGAGGTAAGTATTATTGTACAGCTGGAGGGACATGGTACATAATATAGAAGCGATTTGTCAAAGTCACCCAGTAGGCTCACGCCAAGTTTCTCAAGCTCAGAGGAGTATTTTATATGTGAGATAATACAGAGAGAGAAAGAAAAACATGATACCTGGACTTTCTACTTTATAAACAGTGGTTTGGCTTTTCATCCAGTCATAATAGGCACATGCATAGAAAATCATACTCTGGTTTGAATGCCCTTGAGGGCATTTTTAAACAATTGCAGTGAGTTTGCATCAGCCCACACATCACTAGTCAAAAGTTCACCCGAGTGTGTTCCCTGGAAATCCATGAGTCCCTGATCCTCAACCTAAATTCCTAAAATCCCCTGTGATGACCCATCCACTGACCATTCTGTGTACCTATCTATTGTAGCCACATAAGCTGTAACTTATCTCCCAGAAGGCAAACGTTTGTACTGAGAGATCCAGATCTGCCCTGTGCTGACAGAAAACAGTTCTGCTCTGAATGCTTCTAAGTTAAAAATAAAAGCAGGCAAACCGACTTAACTTAGATTTCATCCAAACATATTTTTGGCTGAGCTCTTGCAAGCCACTTTATAAATCTTTGGAAGCAGTCATGGTGAAGAGAACCCTAATTTGTTCTTGCCAATCTTTGTATCATGCGTTATGCAATACTTGGTGATTTTCCTCAAAGATAAGAGCCAATTGATTATGAGAGCATCTCCACTTGAATTGAAATTGTAAAGTGAGTATTTTGTTCCTATGGTTGCCATAATCACTTTGAAAATATGACTTGAACATACTTAAAAACTCATAGCAAAAAGCTGTAAAAAAGTCCTTCTTTTCCTAATTTTGAGATTTTTTTGGATTCATGATTAGGTACAGTATCTATGTGCAGGGTAAACAGCGAGGTCAGCCTGCAGTGCATGGAAGCATTGATTTATCCTTCCTTTTTTGGACATTACTCCCAGATGGAGTGGGTTTGTGATTCAAGAGCAAAACAGACCTAGCGATTTCCACTAGACAACTGCTCAGTGCTGTTAGCTGCCATCTTCCTTTTATCTTTCAGGTGGTTCAAACACTGGCAGTGGCCATCTTCCTGACCACTGGGACCTTGCTTTTTCTAGTGTTCCCACCATTGGTCTTCAGTTACGTAGAAGGCTGGAGCTACGGAGAAGGCTTTTACTTCACCTTCATCACCCTGAGCACCATTGGATTTGGGGACTATGTAGTAGGTAATAAAGAAGGTGAACTGGATTGAGCTTTGTTGAAATTAGTTGCTTTAGTATAAAGCTAAATACAGAAAGCATAGATATCCATTCCACTATAAATCTGGTACAAGTGTGAGCTGAGCTAGACTGGCAGTAATGAGCTAATGTATTACATGACATGGGCATTTTTCTCTTGGCAGCCAAACTGAGAGTCACCAAACTCATTTCACATATGCCACTGAACACCCATTCAACAGTGGCTGTGCCCAAGCTGGTATGAATGTGATCCATGAGTGACAGGTGGAATATAAATGAAATCTCTTTCTCAGTATTAAGCCTTTGAACCATCCTCTCCTAACAGTGATTTGTTTCATCAAGTGCCTACCATTCCCAATAAGAAATCATGTCAAATATGTAATGATCAGTACTTACAACGGGGACAATATTACTGGCAACCCCGGGACACCTGTGAAAGAAAACAAACCCAGTGAGATTACATAGTCTTTAGAGATCTAGGCTGAGACATAGCAGTAGAGACATGTGAGGGGCTATTTTTCCACCCACTTACTTGAACAAATGCTCTTAACAGATTATGCATAGTGTGTTTATTTGTTAAAAATGCTAGGGTCTGTTACTTCACAAGTAGTAGCTCTCCTCTCCTAGGGGTCGTAACTATGTCCCAAAAGGAGATAAAAACCCGTCACATGCTGAATCTGGGCACTGTGGAGTTTCATGATGATCTGGATGACAAAGGCTAAATGGATGGCTGCAGTGCTGTCCTATGCCTGTATCAGTTGCACCAATTGTCCAGGCTGTGGAAATATCAAACTTGGGATTAAGATTTCCATAACCACTTACTTAAAATGGCTGCATTTCCCATATAATATTCTCCAGGTGATTTTGAATCCTGGTTATGGAGGTATATTACCCTACAAAAAATGATCACTATTTCACTGAGGTAGTAAACTGTATCTTTCTAAATCATCTGAGATCCCCTGTGTGTCTCTTGAGTAAAATATGGCTAATATGGATTCAACATTTGGTTTTCAAGATTATTTTTTTCTTTGTCAGTGGCTAGGAACACTCGATTTTGTGCATCCCTGATTAACATTAGATATGGCTGATTTTATTATGTAGCCTTGGTTTCAGAGATTTGATGCCAACTGTGCTAAGCTTAACCTGAGAGTTGGAACACAAAAAGAAAAAAGAGAAGAAAAAAAGAAAGAATGATCACACAAACTGGTTAAACATACACTTTTGCAGGGAGTGGAGAGAGTGTATGAGTATGTATGTTGTCTGGCAGACCGAAGCTGTCAAGATTAATATGCAGTTTCCTGGATTTTTCAGGCACAAATCCCAACAAGCACTATATCCCAGTGTACCGGAGCCTAACTGTGATTTGGATTGTTTTTGGTTTGGCCTGGCTGGCTCTGGTCTTCAACGTGGGAGCTGACTTGATGGAAAAATTCCTTCAGCTAAAGTGGTACAAGCCTGACTTAAGCTTGGCAGAAGGAGCCACCACCAAATTGGAAGATGAACCTGAGCAGCCTAGAATCCACATCCCTAGCTGAGCAAGGTATACAGAAAGCAGTCTCGGAAGCACAATTTTCATCTGTATCTGACACTACACAAGCCCTGTGGATAAATCACAGGTTGTGGACTGTTTCCTAAGGAAGGAATGCATTTCAGACGCATTGAAATTTCCACACACTGTGTAGGCATCAGCCAATTAAAACCCCCAAAGAAGTAGCACGCACGGTAGAGCAACTGTCCCAGGATTCATTTCACACTTCTCACTGAACAAAGGCAACTTCCCCTAAAATAATCAATTATTATCCTTTCTCTTTCTCTAGTGGAATTTAGTTCTTATGGTCACTCATTTTCAAAAAACCTACAGTGACTGCCTCCCAGCTCCAATGAGAAGTCATGTCACCAAGAATCTCTAGTGGAAAAAGTCAGGTACAGAAATCTTTCTTCATTTCCAATCAGAAAACAAACAAAACCACAGAGGAATATTGACAGTAATGACCACCTGCTTAATGACATCCATCCAATTAAGATTCATTTGACATTGTCTGAAATTAGCAGCTTTCATATAAAATGATAACATTTCTTTAGTTCCTGAGCTAAAATGTTTCTCTCTTTAATTGTGCAGAAATTATGCGTCTATCCAGCACTGCCTGGACTGTTACAATTCATTTCAGAGAGAACTGACAGCTCAAAACAGGTCCTTATCCTTACCATAGTTCATTTCACAGCCACTTGAAAACAAAATTTTAAACTAAATCTAAATGCAAGCAGACTTCCTTATTTCCAGCCAGATCACAAATATTATTACAGTCTGGCATTTGCTTTGGGCCAGTTCATTGAAGAACTAGCATGCACCATACAGAGTTGATATTGTCTGTTTACATCTAAACAAGGCTGATGATAGACTCTTGTGTTAAATCTGATCCTCAGTCATGCGCATAGTGTCACCCATGAGAAACAGGGAATTTGATTTTATTGCAGTTATTGTAAGTCAAAAATAAGAGCAGCCATCTCCAAAGAAGCCAGCAAAGCCAAAGAAGAACATATAAGCACCTTATAACAGGCTGGTCACTGAGATATAAACTGTAGTCATACTCTGTATTAAAGTAAACTATAGGAACTTGATAAAACAATTATCCATTCATTGAGTACCATACTAGATTGTTTATAACCATCACTAACACGTTCCATAGGTATGCTTGTAATTATGTACACGCTGCTTTTTACTCAGTATGTTTATAACTCATACTAACCATCAATTAATCCTTTTAAACTCATTTATAAGTGGAACTTTAATGTAAAGTGTGAGTGAAATATGACTGGGCATGTAGACTAGCCCCAAGCTAGCCTACGGCTGACAGGCTACAGTAACATCAAATGTCAGCCTTTCAGCAGCTGCTTTGATATCTCATTCTGGGGAAGTGTCCATAAAACATGTAAAGACGGGTGTAGGTCACAAATCTCTTCCCGCAAACGTTCTGTGCTAGATTTTTACTTCTGAGGAGGGTCACAACAAATGCTTGTTCGTACATCTGACTTGGTGCTTGTTTTCTGTGCTAGTTGCTGACTCCTGCACAGTGCAGTGTGGCTGCTCAAATCTGAAATGCTGGCATATAAGAATGCCAGCTACGATTTATTCAACTCATTTCAAAACTGAGTTTTCAAATGCTTATCCCATCTAAGATTTCCCTCATGTCTTACCACTGCCTACCTAACAGATTTCACCTCCTTAGTTTTTGCACTGCTTTTCCTCTATGCCCTTAGCTATTCCCATAAATTTGTGCAACGGCTTTCTTTGTAGCCTCTTTCACTGAGAGCAGCCAACTCTCTCCTGTCTGGCTTTTTTTATCTTTGCAAATCTCACGGGAAACTTTCTCTCTCAGTATTCCCTATTCTTCGAACATAATGTATGCATATGCACTTGTTAACATCATCACCATCACTGTACTCTGTACCTGCCTTGTGTCAACACTACAAGACATTTTAGGCCTGTTTGTATGAAAGGCAAAACTAAAGTTCTACTGACTTTTGTATCTGACCTGTTCCCTTCACCTTGCCTTTTTCCATGCCTTTCTTACTTTATCTAACCACACCAGCCACAAAACATGCACGAGTCTAAAGGTGATCCTATGCAGTGTTTTATACCATGCTGCATGCCATAAAAAAAAGATAATGAGGTTTATCAGGGAGAGAAAGCATGCATGTATTACGTACCGGCACTTACTGGCAAAGTGCTTGTTAAAATCATTCTGACAGCAGGGAGTTTGGATTGCTTTTACTGCAGTCCAAAGAATTGTTCCTATATCTGATACTGATTTTGCAAAATAGCAGCATGGTGACACCATCTTCTGAATTTTTTGCTACTGTTGCTTTTAGTAAGGCTGAGAGTAACTGCAGCAGTTCTCAAGCTGCCTGCCAGAAGACTCAAAAAGATACCTTAAATCAAGCATATGGCTATGCTGGAACAGAAAAGAGAAAGATACTGATGACCTCTCCTGTGTAACACAAGTGATAGAGATTTCTTGCTCATTTTGTCCATTTTTCAAGATCCTGAAAAAATCCTAAAGGTCATGCACATCTGGAATCAAAGTTCCTTTGAGATACATGCTGGGAGCACTGGCCCAGTTCTTGAGCATGGGTGGATCAAGTGATTTCTAGTACCCTTCCTCTAACAAAAAGATAGTTGACAAGTATCAACTGCTCAGCTAAGAAAAATAACGTGGAAGAACTGTGCAATCACAAGGGCTTACCAGGAGTCAGGGGAGTGCACAAAAGGGACTCTCCTGCTCTTTTAATGACCCATTTTACTAGTGGTGCAATCCTGCGCAGAATAGAGATCACACAACCTGCTACAAGACGCATGGAAAACAGCACTTCTGAAGCCTCTGAATGTAGCTCTGCAGCCTGTGGCAGAAGCGATGGCCCAGGCAGTGTTTGTCTGTGATGTGGAAAAGTAGCACGTTGTCCTGAGCCGCCACCACTTGCAGTCCAGAGCAGGACAAGAAGCAAACATCCTTCCAGGCTTACACTTACCCTTTAAGTCTACTCAGCAAGCCCCTCCTCATCCTCCAATATATTGGTACCTTCCAGACAACACCAAAATATCATCTGCAAATATTTGAGCCATTCTCTCTGGAGATGTAAATAGAAGGCTGACATACAAGTGACATTTCTGAAAATGCTCAAGAGAACCAGCCATTAAAATATTATATGATTCTGTGAAGATTTGTTCTGAATCTTGATCTCTTCTCTTCCTCCCCAAATTCCTTCTAGCAGGTACATGCTTTATGTCCTGGGTTTTCAGTGTCTTGCTTGTAGTTACAAGCCCTGAGTCTCACCTGTAATTTGTTCTATATAATGTATTTTTAGTATAAACATTAAATGCTATATGTTTAGTCCATAATGTTTCAGCATGGTTATATTTAGTATAAAGTATCTGATTTTAATGCAGTTAAAATGTCAAAATGTAGCTCAGACGTGTCGACTCCCTGATCTTAAATGAAAGAGGAAACTTGAGTATATACACTTTTTAGTATCTTTGCATCTTTTCTTTCTCATATATCTTTTTTTAGAATGCTTTTTTCTTTTCCATTTTAAACATCATTCAGTAATGAATATGTTGAAAAGGCAGAGTTAAGACTGAGCAATAAGCAGCATAACTTTTTTTTAAGACTGTGTTCAGGGTGACATCTTTAAACTGGAATTGGTCTATCAGTTGCCTGTTAAGTTTTGCATCTTGCCAGTAAAACCATGAGATCATGTTAGTCAGTTTAAAACACCTCTCAGAAAAACATAAATTAGCACATTACCAGAACTGTTCCAGTGGTGCAATACCTGTTTGAAGGCTGCCTTATTTGTAATAGCACAAACACTCCCCTAACAAAACAACAACAAAAAAAACACAGGGCAGTGTGAGAAGACATTACCATCTGACAGTGTATAAAGGCATCCTGTTCAGAAATTTAGTTCGTTTATTCCCCTTTATCTCATATTCTGCAACAAAATAAGTAAATTACAAACTTTTTATACACCCAAAGTGATTTGCTTGGTTTTTCTACTGGTGACAGAACAGAGGGGAACATTTAATGTAGTTCTATACAAGAAAGTAATTAATCAAACAGGTCTCAGGAACTACCCATATGAAGAAAGTGCTCCCATCTTTCACAGGAAAACCCAAACAATAAAGAGACTCTCACAAACTTGCTACCTTTACAATCGTTTATATCGAGGAGTCGTTATCAGAAACACCTGTTTATTGCCTTTTAAATTAGCTTAACAGCTGAGTGAAGGATGGAACTAGGCTTACGCAAGCTGCTGGTATCGGGGTCTGTAACTGGTACCAGCTGGCTAGATAAACAATTCGGCCTGCTGGGAAGGGAGTCGGGTAGCATCCCGCCAAGAGACGAACGGGCCTCGGTGCCGGTCCTTGCACAGACACACGCGGCACAGAGAAGGGAGCCCGAGGGCAGTTTTGCGCTCGGGAGAGGACAGGTGGGAAGCGGCGTAGGAGGGCGAGGGCGGCGGAGCGGGGGGCTGCCGCAGGGGAAGCGGCAGAACCAGCTGCCTGGCGCGGCGCGGCCCGGCTCTGGGCTTGCCTCCGCGCCGCGGAGGGAGGGAAGGGGCAGGTCGGGGGCAAGCCGGAGGGCAGGCCCGGGGGAGGCACTGGGGGCCGGCCGGGCGCCCGGCCCGGCGCAGCCCTCCTCCCGCGGGCGGCCCCGCCCCCGCCGCGGCAGCTTCTTCAGCCCCGGGGGCGGCGGTAGCGGCGGCGGCGGGGTCGATGGTGGCGGCGCGGCGGCAGCAGCAGCAGCAGCAGCAGCAGCAGGAGCGGCGCTGGGGGGTGCCGGTGCTGCTGGTGATCTACATGGGCTATGTGGGGCTGGGCGCCGGCGTGCTGCAGGCGCTGGAGCGGCCGGCCGAGGTGCAGGCGGCCCAGCATCTCCTCCAGCAGCACTGGGAGCTGCTGGCCAACCACACCTGCCTGCAGGGGCCCGCCCTGCAGCGGCTCATCGAGGTGAGCCCGGGGGTTTGCCGGCCCCTCCGCCGGCGCGGCAGCGGCGGAGCAAAGCACCCGCCCGGCTCGGAGCTGCCGGGGCAGGCGCTGCCGTCGTCCCGGGGTGGACGGGGGGCTGGTAACAGCAGCATCCTCGCCTCCTGCCTGCCAATAGTCTTTCTCTTTTTAAAAAAACAACAAAACAAAACTCTTTTCCTATCTATATCTACGCGCACACATCGTCCTGCTCCGAAGAAGATGCCCGCGGCGTGGAAAAAGTTTTCCTCTCCGTGGGCAGCTTCCCCGGAGCAGGAGTGGGCAGCGCCGCGTTGCTCCGTGCCGCCGGGCAGGTTGGGCTTTCCCGAGCTTGTCACCGGGTGTTTCGGGCCGTGTTTTCTTTCTGCTGGTAAAGAGTTTCTCTTGATGTCCGCTATTCTCCCACAAGTCGTGGCCTTCGCGAGTTTTTAAGTGACGCTGTCTTGACAGAAGGAAGGTAGTAACACAGTTTCCCAGTATGTGATAATTACCTGGGGTTAGTTGCAGGTGGTTTTGCTTTGCTGTTGAACTTACTAAGAATTAATTACAGCCTATGGCATCTTACAAGTGGTAAATTCTAATGGAGAAGCTTTGTCGTGGTAAGTTTAATTGGTTTTTATATTAGTGTCAAACTCTTTCAGCTTTATACTTGTTATTTAAAGGGAAATGGAAAAATCTGGGTAATTTAGATATATCCTTAAAAATGTTTCTGAGGATATTTGCAGGATGGTTGCAAAATGTAAAGCAGGACCAAATGCAATCTTATTGAAGTACAAGTGGATGCATTTTATGATACAGATATGAGAAAAGTGGGATAAATGGGTTCCCTTCTTGCTCAATTTTTGTCTGAAAAAGAAAAACTTGCAATATTGAAGTGACTTGAATATTTACCCAAACCATTCTAGTTCCGTAGGTGCTGGTGGTTGAATACGTGCTACTTGCTTTGGTCTGTCTGCCTCAAATAGGTGTTGCCAAACAAACCAAAAACCCTTGTTTTCTTTTTTTATAAAAGCAGTGTTTGGTGGTGGCTGAAACTGTAGTAGCTACCACAGTTTTCTTTTTTGTTTTCCAGCAGAGAGAAAAACAGAGAAACCATCAAATAGATAAGATTATCATGAGCTTCAGCAAGGCCCTGGCAGACAAAATTATGCTGATAACCTATGTCAGGCTCTCATCCCTTGACTTTCTAGATAGTAAATTCTCTGTGGCAGTCGGTAGTACGTTGAAGATATGATATAAATTTGGGCCCTTGAAAGCTACCACGGTATCTACTCTTATTATTTATATTGTTTGCTGTGTACTGTGCTAGCTGTGGAATATAAATAGTCAGAGGGAAGTGAGAAACACATCAGAGAAGACCAGTCTGGCACTTCATAAATGCAGGTCTGAGCTGAGCTTCATTCAGCACTGGTCCATTGAACAGTGAGCGCTAGGCATGGCTCTTGCCCTGGGGCTGGAAGGGTTTCACTTGATGAATGACAGTAACGAGGTGATAGTAGTAGAGAGAAGATGATCACAACTGAGTAGGTAGAAACGTCTTTCTAATGTCGTTCTGATGGCTTGTTTTACTCTAGGGTGACTTCTACTGCTACGAATTCTTGATACTGTCTGGTAGTCAAGGGAATAGGACAGCCACCCAAATCCCTTTAGACCAGACACTGTTATAATATGCCTGCAAGTACTTAATTGTGACCTGAGCAAGCCCTTGGATAAGAAAGTTGCAAAGAAGTTTTGTTTCAATTTACGGAGTGTCTGTGCATGGCTTCATGCATTGGGAAACCATAGTCTGAGTTTGAAAGGCTTTGTGTGTTATTTTTAGTAACTTTCACAGTGAGAAATTAATCTTGAAGAGATAAGCCAAAGGATTGCTTCTTTCCTACAGTTTTTCCCTGATTTCCTGTGGGGCAATTGCTTGGATACTGTAAGTGTGCTCAAAAAATGAGATGTTTTTATGTGCAGTGAATTGTTACTGCAGTAAATTGCATGCAGTTTATCAGGCAGTGCCATCACTGGCCCTCTTCAGATAACAAACTTGTGTTCTACATACACAGCTGATTATTTGCTAATTAAGAAAGACCTATGAAGAGTGCTTGTGAAAACATAAAGCAGTGTGTGAATTTTAATTGCCTTAACATTACTGGCAATTCCTCATTGTTTTATTACAGCTCTTTCATCCTAGATAATTCTAAACTCTGTTTATTTTAAGTGTATGGGGCCAATATGGAATAAAATCCCAGTTTGCTAAGCAATGTACAAACACCATTTTACAACCTGTTTATCGCTCAGTTCCTAGTTACCAACTGGGAGTGGAAATCTGCTGTTCCAGCCCTTGCACAGATGGGGAGCAATAGAGAGTTCCTGCTTTGAGGAGGTAGCAGGAGAGCACGGCATGAGGATGGGCAGGAGGAAAGGCAAAGGCAAAAAGACCATGCTGTGGTAGCTAGAACAGTGAATTCTCATTCAGCAATTTCTATGGCTCAAATTCTTTCCAGGGAAAAAGTGAATTTTCTAGTTAACAAAAGAAAAGACAGAAGGAGATGGAAATAGCAGACCAACAACAAAAACTGAATGGCAGAGGAGAAGGTGCTAGGAAGTGTGTGACATCTGTAGTGGTGGGTCCCTGCTCCCACAGCTGTTTTCTTTTTTGCCTGGAGGGACTGCCTGGCTCTTCCCCTGTGGGATGCTGAACAGTTCCATGTTTCCTAATAGGTGAGGGTAGCATGTTTGACTGCTTTATGTATAAGCAAAAAAAATGTATGCTTGTGTGTTTATACATACATATATGTGTGTATGCAGATGGGGAAGACTGATTTGCATTTTTCTTGGCTTTTGTTGCTCTAACATAGAACAAGGACAGCATAGGGGACAACAGAGGGACTCTGGCCACATGTCCCTCTACCGCGCATCCAGTAACATCTCCTCAAGGAGGACATAAGTTTGGTTTTGTTGACCCACCCAACCCTACACTATTTTTCTGACATTGTATACAGTCTGTGACATGAACACATGTTCATGAGGAACAAGATTGAGAGAAAACAGTTCCTCAAGAGCCATTAGGCAACACACAAAGAGGGCAATATCTGGCTCTTTATTATAAATATGGTGGTGGTCTTCACATGTCAGAATCACTTGCTGTGAGGTCACATCAAAAGAAGCTCTCAATGATGAGACTCGCAGAAGATGGAAACGGATGCAATGACAGGTTTCAGACAATATGCCCTCAGTACAGTGAAGAACAGTAGCTGGGCTCAGCTGGGGAAAAAAGTACCTAAGAGTCTCTGTTCAGGCAAAAATGATGTTGGTTCCAGATTTGAGAAGTGTCCAGGGAGTGAGGCTGCACAAAAAGAGGGCACTTTCTGTACTGATGTATCTCTTGGAGCCAAGATGCTCTCTGACTTTTTGGGGGCCAGGGACACCTAGACACACTACCCAGCATGATGCACTTCTACTGCATTAAGTCTCTCAGTTTTACTGTCTAGGGTGAGTATATATAGCTCTGTTCCAGCTGAGCTGTCCTCCAAACTCACTCCAAACCATCTTTTTCAGTGGTTACAGGCACCAGTGTAGCTATAGCTGCTGTACTCTTCAGTGTCTCTTTAGTCAAGTGGTTGTTCGTATGGCCAGGCTTGGGAACAGTGCATTTTCTGTGTTAGGTTATTACCATAACATCCTTTTCATGCTACCCTTCCTTTTTTGCTGTAAACCTTTTTGTTGTTGTATACATATTTCCTGAATACAGCTGTTTTCTGTATCTATTATATTGTTCTATCCACTTTCTATTATTGTAGATGCATAATGCTATTTAAACCCAGTTACTTACATAAACTGGGAAGGAGAAAATGAAAGCAGAGTTAAATGAAGTAATTTTTTTTTGTCTAGCAAGATTTAAGGTGTAGTGAAAAGGACCTAACTGTAAAAAGCAGGCCATAAACTAAAAGCCTGCAGGTGGCTCTAGATACTGTTATCTGCAGAGTCAACAGCTAGAGCTACACAGAGAGTTCTAGTTCATGTTTACAAGAGCCACGAGATCCCATATGACTGAAAGATCCTCATCAATACCTTGGCTTGCGTGGACAAACCAGCAGAGATTTGTGCCAGCTGTCAGGAAATACAACCCTGTAAATAGAGTTTACTAAAATCATCTTTCCCGCGGATGATGCAGCAGTGAGTGACCATCAAGGGATGAGCATCAGAGATAGTGATAACGGACTTTAAGGAACAGCATTGGCTCTTAGTATGGTGGAGCAGTGACAGCTGTATAGAACCCACTTTAGTCAAATATCCATTGGCTTGTCACGGATTAAATAGGGTTGATCCTCTGTGATTGTTCTTTCCAATTTCCTTCTTATCAAAATGTACTACTACTTTGGTTAAGTTATAGCCAGTTCATTCTTCTCCAGACCTATTAATTAAAAAGAACTATGGGTACCTTACCAAAAGTGTGCATTCTGTGCTTATAATATCCTATTATAGTATCCCTTTAACAACTTCTGTCAAAGGTAAAAATCTTTATTCTGTAAGGCAGTAGGCATATAGTATTCTGTAAGGCAATAGGCTAGCACTATATTGTTGGACTTTTAGGAAGGTGAGGAGAAGACCTACTGATGAACTGTTGTTTCTGGTCAGTTGACTCACTCTTCTGATCAATGATGTAGTGTCTAGTAGCTGTGTTTAAAAAGAGAAGGAGGGAAAAATAGCACAGGAACCTATTATATTTATATGCCTCTGTCTAAAGAGAGATGCTCTTTGATAGCTCTTTTACAGCTGGTCAGGCTTGGTAGGAAGTAACAAGTAAGGAAGTTCAGCAAGCTGGAATTAACCAATAACTGTCTCGATAATCTGTCCAGCCAGGCAGGTTTAGATATCCACTAGCAGTAGCTATCTAAAGACTTGGGGGTGTGCCTTCTAAAAAGAGAAATGGTAATTCTTGTCAGTTGTTTGAAGATGTGGGTTACTCTTACAGGCACTTGTTCATCATTCTCTATTCTTTTTAAATGCAACTAAACGAAAAAGACTACTAGAGAAAGAACTCAATTTTACAAGGATGATGCAATGCAACCTGCTGTGCTCTGTTCTGTAGCCTATATAGGCAGTTCTTTACAACAGACCCTGCTTATTTCTGTTACAGCCAGCTCTCAAGTTACTTGTATGATTGGGGTTTGAGAAGCGATTGGAATTCAACAATTCTTTGTCCCATGAATCATGCCACAGATTCTTCCTTGATATAAAAGCATAATTTTCAGAAAAAGTACTAGTGGCATAAGGTAGCATTGGTTGCATCATTACTGTACTTTACTACATCTCTTCTTCCTTTTTTGAAGAGTAAGTCTAGATAAATTCTGGAAACTAGTGCAGACCCAACTGCAGAGTAAAAGTGCTTTTGCTGTTAGGGTTCATTTAGTTTAGAGGAACTAGTACCAATTATATTAACAAACGTGGTTGGTTGGGGGGGGGGGCAGTTATTTGATTGGGTCTCAGGTTATTCAAGTGACATGATGTTAAGAAAATAGGTAGATTCTACTGAATTCATAATGCACCTTATAGAATCATAGAATCATTAAGGTTGGAAAAGACCTCTGAGATCATCAAGTCCAACCGTCAACACTACCATGCCCACTAAACCATGTCCCTAAGCACCTCATCTACATGTCTTTTAAATACTTCCAGGGATGGTGACTCCACCACTTCCCTGGGCAGCCTGTTCCAAGTCCTGACCACTCTTTCAGTAAAAAAGTGTTNGCTCGTTGATAAAGATATTGAAGAGGACTGGCCCTAAAACAGAGCCCTGGGGAACACCACTTGTAACCGGCTGCCAACTGGATTTAATTCCATTCACCACAACTCTCTGGGCTCGGCCGTCCAGCCAGTTTCTTACCCAGCAAAGAGTGTACCGTCTAAGCCACGAGCCGCCAGCTTCTCTAGGAGAATGCTGTTGGAGACAGTGTCAAAGGCTTTACTGAAGTCCAGGTAGACCACATCCACAGCCTTTCCCTCATCCACCAGGCAGGTCACCTGGTCATAAAGAGATCAGGTTGGTCAAGCAGGGCCTGCCTTCCATGAACCTGTGCTGGCTGGGCAACAGCAGCTACTGAAGCTATGGTTTATAAAAGGATCATTTGTATGACACCTTCCTCCAGAAAAAAGTGGTTTGTCTCTTTCTTCCCCCCCTGTCCCAAATAAGAAATTTGGAGCTTGAGGTCAGGAATTCTTATGGAGATCCTTGGTAGGGTCATAATCTTCCAGGGCTTCACTTGCCTCCTTTTCACTTTATATCTTGCTGCTGTTATGGGAAGGGCAGATAGATTAGAATCGGTCTGATTAATCATATAATTTTTTTTTTTGTAAGATTATAGAAGGAAAGAGAAGCATAGCATTCTGAAGATAGAGATCGCAAGGAAAGTGGTGTCTCAGTTCACGTATACACATGCATTCATTCCTTATTGCTGATCTTAAATGCCTTTTTTTGACTCCTGTACCCTAGTCACATGCAGTTGTGACTCAGCGCAGAGGTGAAAGATGAATTTTTTAGTTGGTGTTAGGGAGGTCAGAGCAAATAGTCACCTTTTGCAGTACTTGGTGATCAGAAGCTGTGCTGCAGCCACAAGCTGGTGGTGGAGAGGCCCACGTGTGGTAAGAGTGTTTTAGAAGTGAGAAAGCTGGGAATTGCCCAGAACTGAAAACACAGCACACATGGTAAATGAAGAAGACTTATGGGTACGGCTGAAGGATAGAGACACTCCACAGCAAATAGAAAAGAATAAACCTGCATTTTGCAGGGAAGAAAAAGATGTAACTCTCGAATGTCAAGAGGGAACTGAACTCTGTAGGCTGAGTCTGCATTAAGTGGGTGTCCTGGTAGAACCAGCAACCTCACTCTTTTTTTTTTTTTTTTGTGGTAGTGTTTGGTTTGCTTTTTAAACTAGACAATATGAACAAAAGAGATCTTTTGAGAGTGTAATTCAATCATTTTTTAATTTTTGTAATTTGACTGTAACTACATTGGGTTTGTTGGTGCAAAACTGTAGATTGGTGAGACTTTTCCAGGATAGATAAGGCACTCATTATCAGTCATTTGTGGAAGTATAGCCCCAGAGCTGTGATGGGCTAAAAGGCAGTCAGGCTGAAGCAGTGATTTTTTCTTTTTTTTTTTTTGTTGTTGTTGTTCCAATAAGGAAACTGGGACAATGTTGTGTTTGGACGCTCCTGCAGGAAGAACCAGCAATGAATATGCTCATTGATAGAAGAAGAGAAGGAAAGGAGGGGTATTGCTGCCCTAAAATAAGCTTGGTACGTCAAAGATACATTAAATAAGGGAGTCAGCAGAAATCCACAGCTTCCTCATGGAGTTACCAGTGAGCTTGAATTAAAGGAGGGAATTCCCTGCAGAAGGACACACAAAACTAGGCTTTGTTTTGTACTGGGATATAATGATCTAACATAAAGTGGGCATTTGCAAGCATTAATTTATGACATTCCTAACAAAATTCAGAGTTTATGGTTGAGCAAAACGGAGCTGGAGGCCAAATTTGGGTATTCCGAGGCATGTTTTATCACAAAGATAACAGGACAGATATCTACATTTAAACAGACTACTTTGAATGGAAGTCATGCTAGTTTTTTAATCACTAGCTATGATAATATTTGACCATGCAAGAGGGCTTTGCATGGTGCTATCAAGAAACAGAACAGCCTACTTGATGAGAAAATGTGACAGCCTGCAAATAAAGCTTTGTTGACGCATGAAGGCCTAAAATCTAAAAGATCCTGATTTAGAAATCCTATAGCATTTACAGTAGTTTCTATGGAAACTTTTATCGGCGGTTAAAATGATATAAGCATTGTCAGCTAAAGACATAGTAATTGCTGAGAACTCTAAAATTATTATCATTTTGAGGGTGGGGAAGTAAAACTTCACGGAGAAGTGAAATTATGTTGTGTAGCTTGCCTGTCAGTAGAAACCAAAGCAGAACTGAGTTCTGTTTCTTTCTGATTATTTTAACCACCCACCTGTTTTTTTCCTAGTCTTCTTTGAGTTGCACACATAACCTTTCATGTTCCTAAAATATCAAGGCCAAGCTCTGCAACTTCAAGATTCATTGTGTTTGAGCAGTTGGTGGTATTGACTAGGGTCTTAGATCAGGCAGATATCTTCTTCCAAACACTGGATTTGAGGTCTTACTTCTACAAGGTTCCTTTTAATGAATCAGGTTTTGGAGCAGACACCACATGAATTGTTAGCCTAATTAAGAGAAAAAGGAAAACCCCTAGGATTTCACCTCAAAATCAGTGTAAAGCAAAACAGAGAAATGTCTCTGGTTCTCAGAAAGGCAGGCTAAGGGAACCAAGCAGATGTGACCCAGCGTGTATGATCCAGTTCCTCTCTAGTAAATCTTGAACTCACAGCCCAAAATATACCTCAGGTTTTTCTGAAAATCATCAGCAGAGACATATTGGTGCCTCTTCAATGAGAAAAGCAGGGAGAATTCAGCTGTTCTATTAGAGTGTTTATTAGATGGGTTTTTCCTGTGTTCTAACAGAAATTATAAACCACTTATAATTTTTCTATGAAAAAGAGCACTAGCCAAAAGCAGAAGTTTAGAGGAACATATTAAATTAGGGCAAGTATACACTGATATCTTCCTGAATGCGCTGTCAGCCTCCAGGAGTTTGCAATCCAATGAATTCCTGTGCCAGAAGTAATTTCTGTGTATTGATAGCTATCTGTGGATTTCTTTCATGAATCTGCCTCTATGGGTTCATCTATAAGAAGGCAAGCTCCATTAGTTTACTGTTTGCAGAAGAATCAAGCTTTAATTTTCTGTTATTGTTGCTGTGTGTCAAAAGTTGATTCTAGATATCATAAAACATTTTTTTACTTAAAAAAACCCCACAAAAACAACAACAACAAAAAACAAACACAAAAAGTCACAAACCAAAACAAAAGCCAGTATCCTTATCTCTACCCTCTATTAATCCTCTTCTTTAAGGATGGCATCAGTAGCTTTTTCCTCCTAACAGTAATGAACTTGACATTTCTCCTGGGAGTGTCCATTTATTCAAGTGGCTTTGATTTGCGTAAGTATCCAGCGGTCCCCATATCCGGCTGTGACAGGCCCAGTGGGCCTAAAGGTTAATGGTGTTATCTGGATGCTTGATAAGATTTTACACGGAAATGCTTAGCCAGAGGCTTACTGCTGAAGGCTCTTGAAGACCTACCACAAATATACTAAGTGCCTCAATCCCAGAAACAGAAACCAGCTGGCAGGCTGCAAGCTCAGTGCTTGCCCTTTGCCAAGGAGCGGTAGTTACAGGGTACCTTCCCTCCCACTGAGACGAGTGCGGGATTATCATGCCGCCTAGTGCAAATCCTTTAGCCTATCTGCAGACTCTCAAGACAAACGCTGTATTTCCTGGCGGTAACAGCACCTCAGGGAAAGTTAAGACAAGGACTCTGAGATGCTGCATTGTTATAAATCACGGCAAAGCTAGCGTGGGTGCTCACAGCTGCTCAGTCTCTTGGTCCTAAACCATGCAGAACGGAAGCGGTGCAATGATGTGAAGTTAAACATTTAATGACTTGGTTACTGCTGCGTGCTTCTCGCGTGATGTCTTGTGAAGGCTGCTTATTTCCCCTTTCTGCATGAAGAAATTTCCATTTCTTTGGGCACATTCAGCCACAGTTTCTTACAGTCCTCTCTGGTTCTTAAGTTTTTAAAGCCAGAAATACTTGATGTCCTGTGTAATGTTGTCAACTGCTGAGCTTGCATCAGCAGATGATCAGGCAGGAGAATGGACAACAAATATGCTGCATGTGTAGGTTTTTTGAGTCTATGTGATCAAGCTGTTAATAAATTTATCTGAAGCTCTGGACTGTTGCCATTCCAGCAGGTATATATGTGTTCAAGACTAACTACTTAGAACTGCAGAGATCACAGGCTACAGAAGAAAAGATTGAGAGAATAACAAGCTTTTTATTTTCAAATTTAACCACTAGTTTCTGGAGGGGAAAAAATACAGGTCATCTATAAATTCCAGTGTCTCCCTTGCCATATGGTTAGTTTGGGAGTTATTTTATGTTCATGGGGACTGTGATTCCTGACTAGGCCATTTGTCTGCAGAATTTCTTACACTTCTTAAACCTGAGGTCAGGTATTGTCAGAGGTCAAGGAGAACAGAGAAAGGTCAGAGCCTGCATCCCATACAACCTAACAAACCCCAGTGTAAATACCAGCCCTGGAATAAGGGGGAGGGGAGGAAATTACACACAAACTATTCAAAACAAATCCTGCTGGAGGCTTCTTTACACAATCTTTTCTTGCTTCTTTTTTCTTTTTTCTTTTTTTTTGGGGGGGGGAGGCTCGATCCTTTCATGTCACTTAAGCTGCATACTAATTCTTTCTGTGAGTTGCCATGCTCAAGTTATAGCAACGATTCAGAGAAGGAAGCATAATGTAACATAGCATCTGGTCTTTAGCCCTTTTCAGAGCAAGGGCTCTCTGCTCTGTCCTGTGCAGAGAAGAGCATGTTGTCCGACTTTAATAGAGTATAATGTGACCCTGAATGGTTTAAATTGCCTTGAGTTATGAGTAAACTAAGATATTTCTAAGAATACAACTATCAAACAGCGTTTCTTACTTGGAAAAATATGTATTGATCTCTGAGCTGCTCCTTGCTTTTAGTGTGAGAACTAGTAGCTCTGGAGAAAAGAGATAATGGTCCTTGTAGTTAAGCTGCTGCTTGGGGCTCTGGACACAGTTTTTAATTCACAGCCCTGTATAGTATTATGCAAATCACTTACAGCATGTTACATCAGTAAAATGGGACAAAGCTTCCTTGCTTTGCAGGCTTGAAGTGCTGGTTTGCCTGATGGATGTATGAATTACAACTTCTTTGTAAAACCCACAACTAGTACAAATCTAACTTGAGAGTGATTCCTTTTATTATCAATGATGAAAGCTTTTTCAGCAGCCTTATTGTTAGGATAGGAATAGTATTATTTGGTATCTGCATGTCTTTCTCAGAGGTGATGAATTTTATGTATTCTAGGCTACACTTTGCGTTCAAGGATAATCAACTCTCAAGGATTCTTAGTCTGTGGGTGTGAAATGTTTAGTGTACGTGCTGTGATTAATGTTGTTTTGGACACAGCTCAGTTCAATGTCGTTAACTTTATTGGCATGAGAAGGTATAGTCAGACGTGGGCACTGTTAAGACATCTGATATCTTATTTTGGCATAACTGCACACTTCAGCATAGCGACTTCTGAGTCTTTCCCAGGTGGATTGAACAGAATTGGAATCATGGTAATCTAATCCATTTATTCATATTTATAGTCCTGATGTGGGGACATATTGCCCAATACTAGTAGACTGGCCATCTTGTGTAGTCTCCATCTCCTACATCACACCATATACATTTCTCCCCACTATAGGCAAGGGATCTGTATCATTTACATGTGCATATATATTTGCTGCTCTGGCACTTCTGCCATCAGAATATTCTGTATGGAAACACTTTCTTTTCCTTATGAATATATCATAAGTCAGTCTTAATAACTATCTGGCTAAGCTTTCTCTAGATAGTTCTTGCCCTCCAATCTTTTCCACATTTACCGGTAGGATCTACCATGTGCATGTGCAACTTTCTTTATTCTGTAGATATCCTTTCCTTAGAACCAATATGCTGGCTTTTGGCTTTTCTGACCTCTCAGCTCTTTGGTCTTTAAGGCACAGGATATCCTCTATTAAAAGGGAAACAACAGAGTCGGAAGTAGTTGTAGTTTGTGACTTTACCAGCCAGCATTGGAAATGCCAGTCACATGAACTTGCCATAAGGGGGGTTGTGGCATCTCACGTTATTGTCTCTTTGCAGGGTATCATCCAAGCCTACAAGAGTGGCATAACCCTCCAGGGAAACACCACTAGCCTGGGCAGGTGGGACTTCAGTGGGTCTTTCTTCTTCTCCATCTCCGCAATAACAACCATTGGTAAGAGTTCCCTGCTCGCAGGGCCGCCTCATAGGTGGGAAAGGACTGGGAATGAGGATCTGTACTATCAGATGCTGCTCCAGACCTATGGGACTTCATGTAGCTTGTCTATATCATGCAATAGCTAAGGACCCATGAACCTAGCCCTTGAAATGCTTTGTCATGCCAGCGCAGTAATGATCTCTAATTAGATACAGGGGTAATTAGCTTGGTACATATCCCTACTAAGTTACACAGCTTTTGGGGCCTGAATTTCACAGTGCTGCGCTTTCCCAAGCCTGGTGCTTTTTGAGAGGTCTGAGGTGAATTGTGCATTGAAATTAGCTTTTCTTGTCACAAGGGGAGGGAATGATTTTGAAAAACCCTTAATACTGGCTGTTGAATTGTTGGAGGCTATATATTTATTAATTATCCAACACAGGTAGTAATAAGAAAGAATGAGGACCTGCTTGTTTAGGTGAAAGTCAAATAGCTGGATAAATGAAACAACTTAATGTAATGCAAAGCTGTTGTGGTTTAACCCCTGCCAGCAGCTCAGCCCCACACAGCTGCTCGTGCACTTCCCCCCAGTGGGATGTGGGAGAAAATCAAAAGAGTGGAAGTGAGAAAACTCATGGGTTGCGATAAAGACAGTTTAATAGGTAAAGTAAAAGCTGTGAGTGCAAGGAAAGCAAAACAAGAAACTCATTCACCACTTCCCATTGGCAGGCAGGTGTTCAGCCCTCCCCAGGAAAGCAGGGCTCCATCATGCGTATCGGTTACTTGGGAAGAAAAAATGCCATCACCCTGCATGTCCCCCCCCTTCCTTCTTCTTCCCCCAGCTTTATATGCTGAGCATGATGTCATATGGTATGGAATATCCCTTTGGTCAGTTGGGGTCAGCTGTCCCAGCTGTGTCCCCTCCCAGCTTCTTGTGCACCCCCAGCCCACTCGCTGGTGAGGTGGGGTGAGGAGCAGCAAAGGCCTTGACTCTGTGTCAGCACTGCTCAGCAGTAACAAAAATATCCTGTGTTAGCAACACTGTTTTCAGCACAAATCCAAAACATAGCCCCATACTAGCTACTGTGGAAAAAATTAACTCTATCCCAGCCAAAACCAGCACAAAAGCCATGAAGGAATGATGGAAATAAGGGGGTGGGGGTGCAGAGAGAGAATGGAAACAATAAAATATATTTAGGTACAGTGTTACTTAAGGCAGATTCTATTAATTATTGTCAGTGCATGTCCCCAGTCCCCAAAACCATTAATAACTTGCCCTGATGTCTTTTTCTTACTATGTGACCCAGTATTATAAAAACCATGGGGAAAGAGTATGTGGAGAGATGGTTGTTGAATATTAAAAAACCCTCATGGGTTTCCTGATTTCTGTTGAATCTGTCAGCTCTCTTCAATTTCAAGTACATCTTTAGATCGAGAATTTTCTTTGTGCACCCAGGTGGAGCATTCTTTTGATTTTTCTGATCGTTATTGAAGATACATAGACTTCAGAACATTAAGCCCCTAAACAAGACAAAAAGGGGGTTTTTGCACTGCAGGGGAGTAGAGTCACCTTCCTGTGACTCAGTACATCTTTCTGCCCTGCTCTTTTGCACATGTATTGTTCTGGTTGGGAACTACATTTGGTGTGTTGTGCTACCAGCTACGGGTTGTACCAGATGATGGCAGTGGAGGCTCATTAGACAGGGCTACACAGGCTGTGGGTTTCCAGCACAGAGCCTGGGCAGTTCCTTCCAGCCTTTGGTACAAAGCAGCATCTGCTCTGAGCTGCTTTGCTTGACTCAGTAGTTAATCCTGACCAGTTTCTAAGCTGTCAGAGTGACTGTTTTACCACAACCAATTTAAGTTAACGACATTCAGGAAGAATCAAATTTGTCATGTGAAAATATAAAGGGGTTTTGTGATGTTGGCAGAGATCTAGATTAAACATTTCTGGCTGTTACTCCATGAAAGCCTAAGCTACTCTTCTTCATTTTTTCTTTAAGTAAACTGCTTGCCCTGATGGNGGGGGGGGGGGGGGGCAGGGAATGACTTGATAGCAGGGGGCAAATAAAAAGAACCACACATTATAGCGCTCTATCTCATAATTTTAAAGCTGATGCTGTGACTCTAGGGACTGGTTCATGATTTTTCAATTGTGGAGTTGAGAATGCTGTACAAGTCACCTCTATGCAGAGAACTTCAGACAATTGGGTCCTTGATTTTGCTTTTTCAAGTTAAATTAATTGCATACAGGTTAGTGTCTTAACACTCTGTCGATAACAGTATGTTGCAGAAGAGGAAAACACAGATGGCCTCACAGAGCCTCACCTTGAGTCTGTTACCCATCCTCTTTCTTTATGCAAGTTCTTGAAATAGTGGCTTGTGCAGCCTCATTGACCCAGACATCACTGCATGACTGAAAAGGATGATTGATGATGTCAAGTAAAAAGACAAGGTCCTTTCCAAAGAACTCAATGAAGTTCAGAGGAGTGATTCACAGTAGGAAGCTTCATGTAGAAGTCATGGCTATGGGGTAAATGACACAGTTGAGAAGGTTTTTTTGAGAAGGGTTTGTTGAGGTTTTCATGTCCTTACGTGGCAAGTAAAAGCTTATCCCAGGCTGCGAGTATGGAATCATTGAAAGTAGGTCCAGCTTTGCAAGATTAATGTATAAGAGTTAAAAACCAATGTGTTCTGGCAAATAAGTTCAGAAAGGATAGAGTTAAAATGGTAATAGAGAAGAAAGATTCTCAGGAATTTAGGGGTACTACATAAAGCTTTTGATGAGGAATCTGGGTGGACTCTATACTCCATGTGTTGAGGCTGCTGCAAGTCCTTCTTTGTCCTGTTTGTCTTCCATATTCTTTCTCTGTGACTAATGCTATTCATGCCTTGCCAGCCTCTTACGCAACGTAATGTCTTTGTGGCTTTTGCATCAGTTATTCTTTTCCTTAGTCTTCTCAAACAGCACTGCCAAAACCATTATCACTTTTATCTTCATCATTTCCTTTGAGATGCTCTTTCCACTCTGTCAGTTTCTTTTTTCTGCTTTAAGTGCTTTAACCCCCTTCAGAAGGCTTGGTGTGTTTCTCAAGTCCTTACCAGAACACTCTGTCACTGGGATACAGGAAGGGATGTTAGCTTCTTTCCCCATTAACGCCAACTGAGGGACATTAGCTTCTTTTCCCACTGACACAGCCTGAATCCCTATGTCTCCTATTGCAGCATCTTCTGTGCTGTATCCTTCTTCCATTTAAATAAGAGTCTCATCTATTTCCACCAGTGATTAAAGTCAGTACACAAGTTTTGCTTAAAAAGCAAAGCAAAGTTCTAACCTGCAGGTTGGACACACTTGGCACCTAATCCCAAAGGTTTAAAGAACAGATGTGTATGAACCAAAATCTGTTCTTTAAAGAAGTGCCCCAAAGCCTATGTAGTTTTTAGCCAGTCTCATAATTTGAGTGGAATGGCACTTTTCATCATGTGGGATGGGCAGCCCTGGCCTTCTGCTGATTCCTTCTCCCCACTGTTACGCTTCTGTGCTTTCTTCATTGCCGTCTTTTACATGTCATGTCATCCCAGATCTTGTGTGTTATCTCATTTGCTGCAGATGTTTCTGTAGGAACCCACTCTCTTCAAGGCCTTGAAGAATCATCTTCAGATGATTCAGCGGTTGTACTAAACATGATTAAATAAAGAGAAGTGAACTTGCTGCTGGTTTTCTCTCTCAGACATCTTTATCCCTTGCTGATACAAAGTCTCTCCTTTCTGTGTTTACTGTCCTCCTAGTTAGTTTGGACTAACAGGGCAGAGGTCAAAGCAAGTTCAAAGTGGGGCATAAGATGAAAGTTCCTAAGGTCAATCGACCACAGGGTGGTGTAATTTCAGAGAAGGTGCTAGGGAAAGGATTTGTGATGAGACTGAGGTGGTCTGTGCTAGCCTAAGAGTAGAAGGAGGAGTATTGTCCTTTCTAGCCTGAACTTCCCCCTTTATCTTGGGTGGGTGGATGCCATTACCTAGTGCTGCCTTACCATTTTCTGGTGGCAAAGTTAAGTACTCATTTGTATGAATTTCAAAGGCCCTTTTTTAAACTTAAAATAGGGCAAGTAAACCATCTCACAGCAAAGAAAGGAAGGGGAATACCTTCCTCTTGTCCTTCCCTTCTTTGGTTAACACAGTATAATAGCTCCTAACAGCAATCCCCCAAAGGATCGGCGGGTAGGAAGAGGCAAGGAGCAGGCTACTGAGTGAGGGGTGGTATTTAGTCATTTTGCCACAGACGTTTAGTGTGTTGCCCCAGATTACTCCCATGGGGGAAAAACCAACAGCCAGTTCAGGGCTGTGAAGTGCTGGCAGTGTAGGGCTTTGGGCCAGCGAGAGTTTCTCTAAGACTTTGACCCTCTATAGTGCTACCCAGCATGTGGTGGAGCTCCTGAGAAATGGCCAGGCTTCTGCCCATTGCTGGAAATCCAGTTAAAGCACCCTCATGTCTTGAAGTAGTTAAAACATGGAATAACAGCCTAGGGCCACTTTCACATTTGAATCCTCTGTGAGCCTCAGGTCTGTGTAGGGGAGTTCTCTGCTGAAAAGCCCCACAGCTTTGATGTGTTGACCTGTCCTGTGGCAGCTGATAGAGCTCTACAGGCTTGGCCCAGTGGGATGTGGCACAGTGGTCTGTGGGAGATCACTGGTGGATGTGGGGATACCACTTGGCAACATCCTCTGAGCTGTCTCCTGAGCACGGGCAAACGCTGCTGCCCAGGTGCCAGGCTGCAGGCCGTGCCCTGCTCTTATGCCAGTACCGAACAGCAACGTGCGCCCGCCTGCGGGAGGTGCGCCCGGGGAGAGGAACTCCTCTGCTTAGTGACAGAGCTCTGCGCAGAGGTGGGTAGGTTGAGGAGTATCAGGGGAGAGAGAGACACTACTGGAATCGCACCTACCTTCCTTGAGACAGGCCCAACAGGCAGACAGGACGCGTGATACGGAGGATTCCCTATCCTCTCTCCGCCTAGCTGAACATGATGACTTAAGGGATAGGGGGCAATGGCAACAAGTTCCTGCCTGGCACAGCAGGTGTGTCTCTTCCATGACTACCCCACCTCCCCAGGTGCCCTTGCGTAATAGGTACGAGGCTCTGCAAGTGGAACCGAACAATAACGAGGACAATGGTTCATCTAGCTTGGAGTTGTTGCTGAGCTTAAGTCGGCCTACACCCTGTGTCAAAACTGCTTCCGTAAAGAAAAAAAGACAGGTCATTGTCATAGGAGACTCCCTTCTGAAGGGAACAGAAGAGAAGGCCCAATATGCCAACTGGACCCACTTCTCGGGGAAGTCTGCTGGGGCCTGAGTTAGATGTGAAGAGAAAACTTCCTACCCTGGTATGGCTCAGATTACTATTCATTATTGATTTTTCAGGTAGACAGCAATGAAGTTGCAACAAGAAGTCCGAGGGCAATCAAGAGAGACTTGAGGGCCATGGGATGACTGGTTAAGGGATCAGGAGCACAAGTAGTGTTCTCCTCCACCATTCCAGTTGCAGGGAATAATGAGGGAAGAAACAGGAAGAGCCAGCAGATCAATACCTGGCTTTGAGCCTGGTGTCACCGGCAGAATTTTGGGTTTTTTTGATAATGGGTTGGTCTACATGACACCAGGCCTGCTGGCAACAGACAGGGTACACCCGTCTCGGAGGGGGAAAAGGATCTTTGCACAGGAGCTAGCAGGGCTCATTGAAAGAGCTTTAAACTAGATTTGAAGGGGGAAAGATAAAACTGGGCTTGCTAGAGATAAGCCTGGGGGCGGCACACCCATGTTTGAGGGACAGTGTGCTAAGGAGGTCCTTTGGGCTGCCATCTCAGTGGAGGTAGGGGATGGAGATCCATGCAGCAGCAGAAACACAAGGGTTATGGATGTGTTAGAAACCACAGAAGTGTCTGAGAATGGTCATGTCGGAATTAGGGGTTCTCCCCTCAAAAGGTGGCAGGATCAAGAGCCCAACTGAAGTGCATCTACACCAATGCACACAGCATGGACAACAAACAGGAGGAGCTGGAAGCCATTGTGTAGCAGGAAAACTATGATGCAGTTACCATCACGGACACATGGTGGGATGACTTGCACAACTGGAGTGCTGCAATGAATGGCTATAAACTCTTCAGAAGGGATAAGCAAGGAAGGAGAGGTGATGAGGTAGTTGTGTATGTTAGGTAGTGTTTTGATTGTCTAAAGCTTAATGATGGTAACGATAGGGTTGAGTGTTTATGGGTAAGAATCAGGGGGAAAGCCTACAAGGCAGATATCATGGTGAGAGTCTTATGTAGTCAACCAGGATGAAGAGGCAGATGAAATATTCTATAAGCAGCTGGGAGAAGTCTCACAATCGCTAGCCCTTGGTGTCTTGGGGGTCTTCAACTTACCAGATGGCTGCTGGAAATACAATACAGCAGAGAGGAAACCGTCTAGGAGGTTCCTGGAGTGTGTGGAAGGTAGCTTCCTGACACGGCTGGTGAGTGGGCCTACCAGGAAAGGTGCCTCGCTGGATCTGTTTGTGAACAGAGAAGGACTTGTGGGTGATGTGGTGATTGGAGGCTGTCTTGGGCATAGTGATCACGAAATGATAGTTTTCGATTCTTGGAGAAGTAAGGAGGGGGGGCAGCAGAACTGCTACCTTGGACTTCCAGAGGGCAGACTTTGGCCTGTTAAGGAGATTGGTTGGCAGAGTCCCTTGGGAGGAATTTCTGAAGGGCAAAGGAGTCCAGGAAGCCTGGACATTCTTCAAGAAGGAAATCTGGAAGGAGCAGGCCGTCCCCATGTGCTGAAAGATGAGCTGGCAGGGAAGACACCTGGCCTGGCTGAACAGAGAGCTTTGGCGGAAACTCGGGGAGGGGGCGGGGAGGAGAGGTTATGACCTTTGGAAGAAGGGGCAGACAACTCAGGAGGACTACAAGGATGTCATGAGGTTATGCAGGGAGAAAATCAGAAGGGTCAAAGCCCAGCTAGAACTTAATCTGGTTACTGCTGTGAAATAAAAAATGTTTCTATAAGTACCTTCACAACAAAAGGAAGGCAGAGACTCTCCATCCTTTATTGGATGTGGAGGGAAATATAGTAACAAAGGATAAGCAAAAGGCTGAGGTACTTAATGTCGTCTTTGCCTTAGTCTTTAATAGTAAGAGCAGTTGTTCTCTGGGTACCCAGCCCCCTGAGCTGGAAGACAGGAACGGGGAACAGAATGAAGCCCCATAATCCAAGGGGAGATGGTTAGTGACCTGCTACACCACTTAGACACACACAAGTCTGTGGGGCCAGATGGGATCCACCCAAGGGTACTGAGGGAGCTGGCAGAAGTGCTCACCAAGCCACTTTCAATCATTTATCAGCAGTCCTGGCTAACTAGGGAGGTTCCAGTTGATTGGCAGGTAGCAAATGTGACAACCATTTATAAGAAGGGCCAGAAGGAGGATCCAGGGACCTACAGGTCTATCAGTCTGACCTCGATGCTGGGGAATGTTATGGAGCAGATCATCTTGAGTGCCATCTTGCAGCACGTATAGGACAACCAGATGATCAGGCTCAGTCAGCATGGGTTTATGAAAGGCAGGTCCTGCTTGACTAATCTGATCTCCTTCTATGACAAGGTGACCTGCTTTGTGAATGAGGGAAAGGCTGTGGATGTTGTCTACCTAGACTTTAGTAAAGCCTTTGACATTGTTTCCACAGCATTCNATGAGGAGCGGCTGAGGGAACTGGGACTGTTTAGTCTGGAGAAGAGGAGGCTGAGGGGAGACCTCATCGCGCTCTACAACTACCTGAAAGGAGGTTGTAGCGAGGTGGGTGTCAGTATCTTCTCCCAAGTAACAAGCGATAGGGCAAAAGCAAATGGCCTCAAGGTGTGCCAGGGGAGCTTTAGGTTGGATATTAGGAAAAATTTCTTAACCGAAAGGGTTGTGTAGCATGGGAGCAGGCTGCCCAGGGAAGTTGTTGAGTCACTATCTCTGTAAGATGCGGTGGACTTGGCAGTGCTAGGTTAACAGTTGGACTTGATAATCTTAAAGGTCTCTTCCAACCTAAACGATTCTATGGTTTGATGATTCTATGAAATTTTGTTTGCTTTCCTGACTGCATGCCATCTTGTTCTGTTGAGACTAAGCCCACTATACAGCTTCCAGTGTACACACAGTACAAATGTAACAAATAGAAGACTGCAGTACTCATCCCAAGCATTTTTCTGGCCTTTCACTCACTGAAGGTGTGTGCAACCAAATTTTGCTGTTGCCTGGAACTTCATAGGACTAAAACTGTTAAAGAACTCTGTTCAAACATGTTTTCTAGCCTACCAGCCTTAGTTACCGGTCTCTACTTCATCACAGCTCCAGCTAAAATGAATAGTGATGGGCAGCTCCCACACATGCCCTGATTCAACCTGCCAGGGTCCCAATGAGCTTCCCCATATAAGACACAGTTCCTGAGATTCTGCCACCACTAGCTTTTAAAATGAAATTGTTTAATTTTTTGCTTTGTTCTATTCATAAAATGGAGATGCCAATGCAAGTACTGGGACTGCCTGGGGCTTTTGAGTCCTGTTTCGGTCTCTACCACAATTGAGAGGCCTTAGCAAAGTCATCCTCCACGGATAGATGAATCGGAAATAACTGTGACTTCCCATATCGGGTGTTCTGAGCTCAGTGGCTGTGTCCAGCTGACAAGTGTTCCTGCACTTGAAGCAGACTTGGTGAGTGTAACGTGAAATCTCATAAGAAGCTTGAGAAGCCAAGCACATTCATTTGTTTTGTGTAGCTAGTGCTCATGGAGACATTCAAAAGTATGAGGGAGGATAGGAATCCCTGGCTTGCTGATGTTCAGTTGAATGTAGGTGATACCAAATGACCTTTGAAAATCCTAATGCTTGTAAGGATCATAGGATAATTCAGGTTTCCTGGTACCTTAGAAGATCTTTAGTGCAACCTTCTGCTTAAAGCAGTCAGCTATGAGGTCAGACCAGGTTATTGAGGGCTCTATCAGGGACACCTTCCAGCTAACCTGGGGCCATGCTCACATTTTCAGGAACCAAACATATATTAAGGCTGTGTGAGTAATCAGTAGGTTTGTTTGGGGGGTTTTTTCCCACTTTGTTCGCTGAATTATAAGAAGACATCTTTTCCATCTAAAATGAATTTTAATATCTTTATCTTTTCTCAGTGCAACATTTGAATTCATCATGAACAAAAACTTTCATTTAGCCCAGATTAAAACATTCAGGTTACTTGTAAGGAGCATAAGGGAAAAAAAGTTTAGATCTTCTGAAAAGTGTTAAAGGAGGAGCTGATAGTGGGAGCAGCTCAGTGGTTCGAGCACTGCCTGAGTATGTAGGAGACCAGTGTACAGTTTCCTCTTATGCCTGGGAGAACAGGATTGTGGCTTGCTGGACATCACCCCAACTGCCATGTGGAGCATCTTTCTCTGAGTATTTAATGTGTAATGCAAAATAAAGTAATTCTAGCACTGGCACCTCTCATTGAACTGCCTGGTAGCCCTGTGGATCAGACACTTGCATGTTAGGTGAGACACCTGGCTCCCAGGCTTTGCTGAGTGTCTGGGTGTTCAAAGCAAAATACTGTCAACAAGAACATTCTGTAAATTTGAGATTAGGTCATTCCTGTGGGAAGTGATGGCTTGTATCCACTCAGGTAGGAGAAAGAATTCAACCAAATCTCCCCAAAAATGTGTTTGAATGCTCACACTGCTGATAAAGTTACTGGTTAAAGAAGTGACTCTTCCTCCAGCTTTTGTTTTTTAAATTTAGTTCTGTTTTTTTCCCCACAGGTGAAATTTGGTGAATTTGCAGATGTTTTTCAGCCTATGAAAGACACATTTTTTCATTCTAAGCACTTCTTGCTTAAAATACTGGTTTACATCCAGGCAGTGAGAACGGGAGCCAAACAAACCTTCCATTGTGGGTAGCAGGAAGTCGCAGTTGCCTCAGCTGAACTGGGAGCACTGCAAGTAGGATACTGTCTTGCCAGTGAAGAGATCTTTTACTAGTAATCTGTTAATCACACATCAGTCTCCTCTTCTTAGCAAGTCTGCAGAGCCTCTGAATCCCTTATGTACAGCAATGTAATGGGCAAGTAGGAAAACAAAACTCAATTTACTTAATATGTGTAACAGAAGCACATGAGTTAAAGCATGTGGATATGAACATTTAGAAATAAAACCAGTCTTATTTTGCTTCTTCTAAGGAAGATTAAGTTACGTTGCACTTTATTTCAAAATGAGAGAAGCTATAGAGGCATTTAATCCAGCTGCTTCAGTGAAAACGCTTACACTTTGACTTCTATGTAGTTTTTGGTGAGCACCCCTCGGTGTCTTTTGGCACAGGTATGTACCAGATGACGTCCCAGTAGCAGCCTCATGAGGGATGTGACACAGCTGCCAGGGTAGTTTGTTTTAGTCTTTGAACTTGGTTCAGATCTTCTAATGTGTAGCTCACAATGGTATAAGACACTGATAACCCTCATTCCATTTACTGAAGAGGGTAGGTCCCATTTACCTTTTCCTGCTTGAGTTTTATAACAATTGAGGTTTATATACAGCTAGGCTGGCATCTATTGTCTAGTCTAAAGGCAAGGATGTGTCATCAGCCAGATGTAAATTGCTGGCTGTTTTGTGTAACCTAAAGTCTCCTGTGCTGTTTGATCAAACTTTGTATCCTGTATAAAAAGCTTTTTGGCATATTTACAGCAACTGCTCACCAAGTTTTCAGGAAATTGTCTTGAGCTGCTGAGCCCCAGGGAAAAGGGAGCCAGATAAATCATATGCAAAGCAGATCTGGTGTTTGGTGTGCTGGGCTTACTGTACACATTGGACCTTCTTACATCATTGAATTTGCTGCTCTAAATTAAATGTAATGTACAGCTTAACCTTGGATGCTCTCCAGTCAGCACTATGTGGGGTCCCCAAAATCCTGAAGGCTGCTGTGCTTCACACGGTGATCTGAGATCATGAACCTTTCTTCCTCTCTTATCTGATGTTTTTCTCCAGAGACTGGATAACCTGGAAAGCTATGGTAAAAAGAACTGCCCAAGTCATTATACAGTCGTCTTAAACTTGGTATAGAAGGGAAAGAAGGGGAAAAAAACCAAACAAACAAAAAAAGAAAACAAACAAACAAAAAAAAAAAAAGAAAAACATTGGGAATAGCTGGCCATAAATGTATGTGGCTCGTGTTCAGACTCCAGCCTTGCAGTAAATGCCCCCAGCTCTTTCTTCTGGGTCTAGACCAGCCCACAAAACACCCTAATTCCATAAAAGAGAAAAACTGGAACCAGTCCACTGAAATGCAGTACAGCCAGTGTGAAACAGATCACACCAGGCACATATCCTTTAAATTCACTTAGATTGGATCATCTACCAGATGTACTTGCCTGTATGTCTCTCATTTATCATACCTGTTAGTCTAGAAATGGTGAAAGCTGGCAGAAGTCAGCAATTACATGTGGGGGGAAAAAAGTGCGTAAACATCACGGAGCTGCTCGTAAGTGAAGAACATAGCATGGCGATTAAGGCTGCCATACAGTCTTAATTTAGCCCCTTTGTTTGACTGTATTTCAAAAAAAACCTCTGGTTACATAACAGCATCCCATTCTTTCTGGGGGATGCTCTGCCCCCTCCCAGGGACAGGCTGCTGGGGCCATTGCTTTGGAGGTATGTTATGTGTTACCACATACATTAAACCCAGGGGCTCACAAATCATGCAAGCCTAAAACTATTGGAGGGAAAGTCCTTCAGATAGTAAAATTTTGAATTTGTGGGTGTAGGAATGAGAGGAAAAGACAGCCTATATACATACTGTGAAATAGTTTGCTACCAGACCTTTTTCTGGGGGTAGTTTGCCAGTGCATGTGCACAATTAACTGTTTGCGGAGTTGTCCACAGCGAGAGATGTTGTCAGCACAGAACATATAGATATCCCAAGCTCGTAGTCGCACACCTTTTCTACATTGTTGGTTAGTGGCTTACTGCAGCCGGCATGGCACAGAGGTTAGTGAAGGAGTGGGACTCCATCTAGTCAACCGCGGATGTTTATGCTCTCACTTATCTCACATACAGAGCCCAGCCCTTGGACCTCTCCCTCCTGGGGGCTGCTCGCTTGCCCTGGGGCTACACCACCTACAAGCACGGTAGCAAGGCGTCAGTGGCAGGAGCACCTCTGTGCTTGTGCTGCGCCAACAGCTGGGTGTCGCTGGGAGGGCATAGCATTATTTGTGGTGAAAAGATAAGGTTTGCCAGGTTGTGTCAATCTTGTATATAGACATACACAAATCTAATGAGTGGAGGTGATTTTGAAATGTAGTCAAGGTCATAGGTCTCTGACTGGCTAAGTCGCTGTTGAAATGGTTGTCGTGTGCTAGTCCTTCCCCTGTCTTAAAAAGTATCCAGTGAAATAAACCAAAGTTAAATCTGACTTTACTGTGACATAAAACACTTGAAATTACAGAAGTGCAAGTCTGCAAATTTACAGGATGTTTTTAAAAGAAAACGTGGGGAATAAAGACAGTTGTCTTTTGCAGCAGTGATGTTGAAGCCACGATGGTCTAAGGATACAAGCAAGGCTGTGCTTGCAGGGCAGTACCTTTTATTAGACCAGTTCATGTGATTAGAAGAAAAAGGCAAAATTTCAAACTTTTTTTTTCTTTAGGTCTGAAATTGAAGTATTTTACTCAGGTTAAATATAATTTCTCCAGGTTTATTGACTCTAGGCAAACATTTTGACAATTTAAGCTTAAGGTGTATTTGGTACTTGTGGTGCAAAAGAGGAGTATAAGCAAGGAGGCCATGTTAAGTTCACTAGTCCCGTGGGACAAAGGTAGAAAAAGGTTGTTGTTATAATTAAAAAGCTATTGTTGTGATTCAGAGACCATCTGACAGCCATGCAGGATCATTTACCAGCAAACCCCGTGCCAACAATACTTACAAAAACTGAACTAAACAGAAGTTTTGCATTTACGTCAGATCACAGCCAGGACAGTGGGTAAGGGAGAGGAAATTCACTGGTAAATGAAAAAGGAACTAAACAAAATTGGCAGGGAAAGAAATGTTATTTTCTAGCCTACAATAGGATATGACAAACAATGAATGTAACTTAGTTATTTATAAAAAAGGTCCTTTTGGAGCAGTGACCTTCTCATCTAACTTTTGTAGAAGATGGAGTTTCACCCCTCTAGGGAAGGAGGGCAAGCAGAGAATATTTTCGATTTAACACCTCATTTCTTCCCTGCCTAGGCTATGGGAACCTGAGCCCCAGCACTGTGGCTGGTCGAATCTTCTGCATCTTGTTTGCACTCTTTGGGATCCCCTTGAACCTTGTACTCCTGAACGAAATTGGGCAGCTGATGCTGTTGGGGGTTCAGCATTGCGCCCATCGCCTAGAGGAGGCGTTTCACTGGCAGGTAAGCAATGTGGACAGGTATGCCTCAGCCTCAAGTTCAGGAAAGAAAAGACAGAAAGGGCATTGTCTGGTATTTGGGATCCTCTGACTAACTAGGACAGCCTGCCTACCTATTTGGCCAAAAAGGTAATAATACTCGGGAATAACTGGAAGTAAATAAATTTAGTTTATGACAGCCCTATGAGGTGTCAGATAAGGTTGTTTATTAATTGAGGGAACTTCTGTGATGAATGGCTTCCTCTACAGCAACAGAAGTGCCAGAGCCTTAGAGCCATGCACAGTCCTAGAATATCTGGTCTGTTTATCATCAGTCATAGTTAGAATTGCACGTGTATGTTACATAGGAACATTTGCAGAATAGGCTTTAAACTGGCATGAATTTAGGACTCGTGAAGATGATGCCTAGTTTGTGTTGACTGGGAGAACTACACCGTTTATTCTAGTGGAATGTTATGGATGTTTGTGTGTTTTTATGGAGTCAAGCATCATCCTCAACCAGAAACTGAGCTGGACTTTCCCTGCCACCCTTCTTGTGACAGTCTCTTCCTTTTTTTCTTTTTACTAGAAAAAAGTTTCCCTCTTGATTAAGACCTGTGCACTGGTAACTGGCTTGTTATTGTTCCTCCTGCTACCTCCCTTGTTGTTCTCTGACAAAGAAGGCTGGTCTTATGAAGAAGGCTTCTACTATTCCTTCATTACCCTCAGCACTATAGGGTTTGGAGATTATGTGATTGGTGAGTAGTTCACATTTCATTGCTTTCACCTACTAAACATCAAAACCAAATGTGTGGCATATGAAGCTCCCAACTTGGCAGTTTTACACCACTGGCAATCCACAGACCCGATGATAAATACGCTGTGGTAGGCATTTGACAGATTGGAGATATGATTCCTGAGATAGCAATGCCACCTGTGGAAGAGCAAAGAAATTGTCTCCCAGTCAATGAGTAATCTTCCAGCATTCAGGTGATCTGTTCCTTGAATGACTACAACACCAGACTGGAGTGCTATGTTTTTAATCACAGCAGTTGCTGATGATGCACTTGGTGCGCTCCAGTGCATTGGCAGCGGTTAGTTTTAAGCAGATGCTACTCTGCATCGCCATTAACAGACAGTGACCATTTCCTCTGTCAAAAGCCCAGACAGCTGCATTCTAAAAGGCAGCTTAAGTCACTTAGGTGTAGACTGTCAGGCACCAGGCACAGCATAGTTTTGGTTGCCAAAACCCTTTGCCAGAGGAAATGGGTTTGGACCCATGCCCGATGCATTTGCTGAAACACAGGACACACCTTTTTGATAAAGACTTTCTCATTAAAAACAAATTGATTATAGAAACACATGCACCCTTGAATCCCTGGGAGACAGAAAGACTAAAACGTTTTATTACAGATTCTTTATTTTCTTTTCTTCATAGTGCTTGCTTGATGCTTAGACAACTTACTGGCAGTTACCTTAGGACTTGTCTATAATGCGTCTAAGTTATGACTAGAGCTTGTGTAGGCACACTTAAATTGAGCTGGAATCAAGTTAGCTTGGGTAAGGGTAGGCAGATGGAGTTTAATAAAAGCTAGCCAGTTCAGCATTTTCCTATGCTGATTTTATAGATGATGCTGAACTCTGTGCTGCAGCAGCTTTGTTTCTCTCAGTTCCTGATAACTAATTTTGAAGCTCTTCACTAGTATACCTCCCACTTCCAGGCGTACCTTCACCTGTGTGGTCCTTTGTAACTGGCATACCGCCATAGATATGCTAATTCAGTATGGGAATAACTGAATAAACCAGTGACCTGTGGTATGTAGAGGCCAAACCATTTTGGCCTCACAATCCTGTGTTTGTGATTTACTTCTCAACTTAAAAATAAGCAGGACCACGGCATGGGTTCAAGTGACTGCCACTATTTTGTGACTGTCACACTGTTTCCCCAGTAGTGAGATCTCTGGTACTGTTCTGGACCAGGTAAATTTCGGAGGAAATATAAGCCTGGCTATGGCACTTGGATTTGAAGTCAGAGTGGTCCCTACCTGTTTTATTTAGTAATGTTGATGTAGCTTCTCTTACTGGCCCTGAAATCTATTAATTTACACACTCAGTAAGCCCTTCTATTGGATACAGGGAGGCATGTAAGTCCTAAACTGCTTCTGATCTTCTCATCCCCAAGACTGCACCTATCAGATGGTCTCTGTGGATAAAGCATTCTCCTTGGAAGGCTCAAATAGCCCTTCCCTCTTGTTTTCATTTATTGTTTAGAAGCAAACAATTTTTAAACCTTTGAATTTAGCATTGGTGAGAGGTGCTTGTTTGAAGGATGAATATAATACTATTCCTGGTTGATGTTCACCTTGATGCAGAAAGCCAGTCCAAAGAGTAATTACCACAGAAGTGGTTGGTAGCTCCCAAACATTTACCGGTGGCTTAGTGACAACCTCAAAATGTCTTGTGGTCCCATTATATTGAAAACACATACAATGTGTATTGTATAATGTATAATAATATCAAGTAAATGGATGTAACGGATTGGCTGTTTAATATGGCTCCACTGACCAGTTACTACTTTATGACTATCATGTAGACAGTAACAGTTCATGGACCATGATTTGGGAACCGCTAGTCTGTGCAGGTAATGACAGGACAGTATTCCCACATACAACCAGTCACAGATGATAAATACCTAAACACCTGCCTTTGTGGATGTCCCGTTTCAACCGAGCCCTATGCGTACTTTTCATTGGAACATGGTATGGAGAGTGGCCTCCAGGTTCACGGAGGTACCACCTCATACATGTTAATTCCTCACGCTCTGTCCTGAAAGTATCAGGTGTTCTGTAGTATCTACTTTGCTGTAGGTATTCAGTTCTAAAGTGACAAACCTTCCTAAGGTAAGGAAACTAAATAATGAGACCTGAGAAGCAGTAGAGAAAAAGCCCATGCAAAGACTTCGCTGCCACTGATTTGTATCCTGTACCTTACCTGTATTGGTAAGGGTACCTCGGCCTGCTTTACAGATACAAGCCAGTCACTTCACAGGGCTGAGTTCATTCCTTTGCTTTGCCTGTATTATTCTTAATATTACTACTGACATTAACTTAGCACGTAGAAGCCTCTTTGCACTAAATATTGTGGATACACAACCAAAAATACAGCTTTGCTCCAAAGTGATCACAAAGTACCTAGCTGAGCAACCAGACAGAAGTAGCTTAATTTCAAGCTGTCTTCCAAGGCTTGGTTGTTCTTAAAGGTTTTGGGACTGCTCAGGCCCCTTCCCTCCTGCTCTTAGAGACTCACTTGCTCACTTATATCTGGCTTAACAAGATATACACACCACTACATAAAACCTGCTTACCTCTCTGCCTTTAGAGGACCTCTGTTACATACTAATACAATATTGTGATGTTGAGTGATAAGTAGAGAAATGAAACTGTGTGCTTAAATGTGAATAATTTCACTTTGACACAGATGTAATTTGGGATTTATTTTTCTTTCTTATGGGTAATCTTTCTAATTCCTAGGGGGTTCTAGGCTGTTGCTGACATGTCATGAATCATACTTGCTTACATCTGTTCACATGCCAAGTAGATGGCATACTTGTGTTTTATATAGAAATCACTAATATTAGGTCATATTTTCACTGTCTTTACTTTACATGTAATGTCTCCTTTGAGGCACTCTTGATCTAATTTAGAAATGTTTTGGGTGATTCTCTTCTAGGGATGAACCCAGACCGCACTTATCCAAGCTGGTACAAGAATGTAATCTCTCTGTGGATCCTCTTTGGTATGGCCTGGCTAGCACTGGTTATCAAATTTTGCATCAACTTTCTAGAGAGCTCCAGTGACTTCTGTCAGTGCGACAGGAGGAGCACAGACATGGCAGAAGACTTAATGGATGGCAACAAAAATAGTATGACGGGACTTCATGATGTGGAGATCTGCAATGACAAAGACACAAAAACAAAAGGACCAGATGAATCTCACACCTACACAGCTCCTACAGAAGCACTCTAGGGAAGAAACGTACCCTTGGTGTCTCTTAAGTTGTAATGCACCAGAGATGCGCCACTTAGAAATGTAGGAATGGAGCTCCCCTGACATTCACATGGGGTGAAAGTTTGCTTATTGAGCTTGAAATGCTTCTATTCTGAATTGAGCAATGACAACAAAACATTTCATTTGCAGTACCGCCAAGAATTACCAACGGGACTCTTAGCCAAAAGTAGATTTACAGACATATTACCTACCCTCCCACCTCAATATATGAGGTAAACTTTGACATCTGTATGCAACACTACCTGTTGTTCTTTTCTTTGCATGCAAAGTTCTTGTAGCCTCTAATTGTACATATGGCATTTTGCAAATATGACAACTAGAAAAGCAAGTGCCATTTAATGCGGGAAACAAATTGCATGTTACTAGAAGACTTAATGAAAAGCACTATTTAAAGCCACCTGGCAGTCACTGCAAATGTGCTCCATCACCTATATGCTTGGGCTTGCCAAAGGTGGTATGCTTTTGCTCTCTGATTATTAGTACATGGATGGCAATGAGGCAGAGCTTGTAGAGGTGTCTAACAGAAATAGATGATTCAATTTTTAAAAAGTAATTTCTACATCAGAGGTCCACTAATACTAAAAAGAGACTAGGTAGTTAGACTATTCCTTACCCCAGAACTTACGTAGGATAATCCTTTGTAAAGTATTATGTAGACCAAATGTCATCAGCTAAATGTGACAGTTCATTTAGATAGATTTTTATTTTGTCACATCTTGGAAGCCAGAAAAGGAGGACTAGAGGCAATTTTAAGTGCCAGTGGTTCGGACATTATCCCGTGGTCAATCTTAACAAGGGCTACTTTAATCTAGAAACAGATTGAAGTATCTTCAGTTGTGATCAAGAGATGCTATTTTGATGAACTTCATGTGTCATAAATGAATAATGTATCTGCTTTAGCTAACACCTTTTATATGAGCATAACTATCTTTTGATTTGTGGAATGCCAGACCTGCTTATTTGGCCTTTATGTTAATCATGAAACAGAACTTTTTTTTTTAATTCCATTAAATTCTCAGAAATCTTTTGATAAATTATGCCATTTATAAAGGCCCAACAGAGTCTTAACTCCTGCTGCCATTTATACACCCATACCTAATCTCATTTTCTTATTCCTGTTGTGCTACTTGCATCCTAGAGCATTAACTCTGAAAACTTGACCATAGCAGTAAACCAGAACAAAGCATTTGGGTGAGCCTTCAGCATCTGCATTGGATGAAGATTCCACATAGACAGTGGAGAAAAGACTAAAAACACAGTCTGCTGGAGTACGGGACTCAGGAATTAGAAATATCCGTAGCTGGATTTACAGAAATGCAGTGAGTGAAAAGTTTACAGTCTTCAGGAACACAAGTTCTGGAACACGTATCGTGAAAAAAGTATTTCCAGAGTAGACCAGTCTCAGCGTTGATATGTGGTGGAACTGATTACAGGCAAAAATGCAGGAAAGGAATCTGCTGGATCAAATTTAGTCTGTTAACCTTTTGTCAGCCTTTTTGTCATTGGCCTCTTGCCAACTCTATAGTAATAGTAATAAATGTTCGCTCAAATACTGTTTCAATGGGCAGCAGAGATAAGAAAGGGAGGTAGTGGAAATCTCAGGTCATAGTTGGGAAACTGATGCAAAATAAATACATTCCAATTTTTTGAACATGGGTAATTTCTTTAAGAGCCTTTAGCATAAACTTTTCTGTTTCTTCTACATTTTGTCTTGTTTATTTTCACTGATGGATATATAATGTTAGGTTTTGCTAATGTTCATAATGGGCTGGCCTACAATAAGACCAAAGTATATTTCTTTAAACCTAAGTGAATCACAATTCCACAGCATAAAATGTGACACCCTTTTATGTATATCCTTTGCACCTTCTTTCAGGTGCAATACTTAGTAAATATAACTGTATCATAAAACTTGGATGCCCAGAAGGTAGTAGGAGTTTCTACTGTCAAAGCATGGGAATAACTATGCTAAATCTATTTCAACTTTAAGTTGAAATGTCACAGGCTCTGGGAATTTCTACTGGCTCTGCTCTTCGATGAGGCGGCTTAGCTTCTTTTCAATTTGAATGTCTACTATATTAATCACATCTAATTCATATTCTCATGTATTTGTAGTTTGTGGATGAGGTTTTCAAAAGTGCCTTAGCGGTTTGGACACCCTGGTCCCACTGAAATGCAAACAGTCTCGCATGCCTTAGGAAAGCTAATGCATGCTTCTGAGAACTAAGAGGAAGAGGAGCTCTCGGAGTAGTCCTAAAAAAAGGAAAAAACAGTAATTCTTCATAGATCTCAGTACTTCCACTGTATGTCAGGGTTCAGTCCCAAACCTAAGCATGCGGCTGGGTCTCAAGGTGACTCAGTATCTGCCCCAGCAATCCTTGCTTATTCATGTCCTTCTGCAGCTGTGCTGTTGTATTACCCAGCCACTCACCACCAGCGTAGTCCTGCCGCTGTCTGATCCAGCATACTTACAGGAGGCACATCTGAACTACTTGCAAGCAACTCCAGAGCTGCAAGTTGCCTGCTTGTGTCCTGGATCACCTAAAAAAATATGAAATAAGTGAATTAAATACCAGCTTTGCCTGGGTTCTCTGACACCAAATAAGCATGTTGTCACTTATGAATATCCTTTTATTGACAGTTCCTCAGCTAGCTTTTGATATGGACAATAGATATTGTCTCTGAGTCCCCACAAACTGCTGTGCCTCTAGTCTCTCTGTTCTTTATAAAGCTGTGCTGTAGTCAAATGACATGGATGAATTTGTTCCCAGAGGGATGAGAAGAAAGTGAAGTTTTGCAACATCACAAAAACATCATCACCAATGTGTCTACTCCACCAAAATATGAAAGGTTATCTGCTCAAGGGTAAAATAAAGAAAACAAAAGCATGGTACTGTTATCATTCTTGTCACAGCTGACTTGGAGTCTTCTGTAATCTGCATTGGAAANTGCATTTGAAAATTACAGTTGTTCCTTTTTTTTCTTTTTTTTTTTTTTTTTTTTTTTATGATGTCTCTTCCTGTTCAGATAAGTGTGCAGTTTCCATTAGTGATTTCGGGTTAGACTTTTACTGCTGTTACTCTTCACAGGTCAATTCTTCCCTATTATCCTGTTTCCTTCCTTGGGAGGAGCAGGGGCTGGAAACAGGTTTGGTTAGTTGTAAATATTTATGTAACATCAGTGTCCAGAGGCTTTTTCACAATCACATAGAGCATAATGTGCTTCTGACCTTTATACAGTTTCCCAGGAAATCAATCCCTTGAAGCAAGAAAATAGGCCTCTCTCTAGCTCCCCTACTCCAAGAACAAGTCCTGGCTTCAGCCTCAGTGTTTCTCATGCTGGCTCTTTCAGCTAGTCCGAAAGAGATGTTTACCCCTTGGGGAGAGATATGTCCAGAAATATGTAATAAGATGTTACAGCAATGTAGTACAGACTGCTCAGAACTGAACAATTTTTAATAGTCTAGTTGACTGCAGTATTTTAAGATCCCTAGACTAGAACAAAAAAGTCCTTTTTCCATAATGGTCTTTGAGTCAAAAAAATCCAGGATGTACTTTTTCTCAGAGTGGTGGGCTGATGAGATCTTATTCTTACGACTGATATCCCAGCTCCGTTTAGAGCTGGGACTGTAGAGAAGAGAAGGCTCAGGGGGATCTCATCAATGTATATAAATATCTGCAGGGAAAGTATGAAGAGGACGGAGCCAGGCTCTTTTCAGTGGTGCCCCATGACAGGGCAGGAGGCAATGGTCACAAACTGAAACACAGGAGGTTTCTCCTAAACACCAGGAAACACTTTTTCACTATGAAGATGACCGAGCACTGGCACAGGTGGCCCAGGGAGGTGGTGGAGTCTCCATCCTTGGAGATATTCAAAAGCCATCTGGATGCGGTCCTGGGCAACTATCTGTAGGTGACCCTGCTTGAGCAGATGACTTCCAGAAGTCTCTTCCAACCTCAGCTGTTCTGTGATTCTGTGTTTCAAAGTCCAGCCATACTCCTCCTCATCGTCCATAGTCCACGGTCTGCCACTGCCTCCAAACTGTTTCCATAAACATTCAGATTGTACACACAGCAGGCCTGGTAGGCATGATTCTTCCCAGAGAAGAAATGGATATTTCCAGTATGAGTGAACTCAATGGGGTGGTCTATGTATGTTTTTTATAAAAAATTACAAAATTTTCCTTTATCTATGCAGATATCAACCAAGGTTCCATTGCACTGGGCAATTTGTAGACACTAATTCTTTTTCAGAGATCTCGCAATCAGATAATAGCTTTATACAATGGATGGTATAGAGAGATACAATTAGTTGTGGGGGGTGGGCTGTCTCCTCCAGATGTTTAGAGTGTGTTATGCTGTTCCAAAATTGTGCAGTAACGTTCAGCTTGGTGTAGCCTGCTGTCATTGCTATATATCTGCCTACCAGTTCCAGCAAAAGGATTCAACACTTCATCACTGACACAGTTCAGGTAAGGCAAATTGTACCTCACTTTAGTTTACCTTTTCTAAATTAGAGGTTTACATTGGTACTAATTGGTTACTTACCAGTTGAATCATGGCAAAATTTTAATGTAATTAGGTATTTTAATGTAATATGAGCTCAGTACTTGCCATCTCTGTAAATAAATATTCTGGCTAATGGAAGAGGGGAATACAATTAAAAAAATGGTCTTTTTAAGTACTGTTATGCTATGGCTTAGGGAACCATGTGTTTAGTAGTGTCTCCGTTTCCAGCAGTCCTGGCTGTGTGTGAGGTAGCATCAGGGCAGATCATTGTTGTGATTGCTATGAGCACCTTTTTGGTTTTAGAATTTTGTTTTGTTTTGTTTTAATATCTCATTTAAATATGTGGAAACTCACAGCTGAAATGGAGGCAACTATCTGCAATGCTGCGTAGTTCTGGGCAAAGATTCAAAGTTTCCTCAGAAAGATGAGTGATTACAATGGAACAATATCTGTGCCCTTAAAAATTCTTATTTCTCAGGATTGAGATTCGAACAGCTGTTTTGTTTTGTTTTTTGCCCAGAGATAAACTGATGTACACGTTTTAAGCTAGCACTAAGCAGGTAGAGAGGATCTCTGGTACCTCCGAGGTCAATGCATGTTGCAGTAAGAGCTGCTGAAGAACTGTCACGGTTGTTGCTGTTGTTGGAGAAGACATCAGCAACGTGGCATCCAGAAACTATGCATACTGGGATAGGACAAAATGAACTTCAAGAAAACACACAAAAACTATTCTAAGATCTTCAGCACTGAACAACGTTTCAAAGGATTATTGTATTATAAAGCTGGTGATGCTAATATTTGTGCAGATATTTGTCTCCAAAACTTTTTATTCCTTTTCAAGTTTTGAGCTAAGGTATCTTTATTTTTTAAGGAAGTTGTACAAGAAGACGTGCCTGGTAATAAATTGATAGATCCGTAGTGCTTGAGTCTAGGTGCTGGAGCTAACTCTTGGGGCAGAAGCAATGCAGCGTAAGTGAGAGAGGCTTTGAAACGGTTTTAATTTTTATAATAATATGTAACCTGTTTCTTCCATGTTCCCTGCTACTGACTTAAACTCACCGGAACATAAGATTTAGTTCTTGAGTAACACAAGTTTCCAAATTCTCTAACTTAAAACATGAGCATGCTTACCAAAGCAAGCTATAACAGATGAAAACAGAAAGGGAGAGAAAATAATAGGAAAGAAAATGTGGAGAAGGAAAGAATCCTGTGGAGTTTGTTACTCATTTCTAAGGAATCTGCTTATCAAACTTGATTAGGTTTATACTTGTTTTTTGGTAATGCCTTTAAAAACCATCTCTTAAATAAATGAATCAGTCTGTATTTAGTCAGTGATTATGGAAAGGCTTCAGACAGCTGTGTATCTGGGTGAATAAAAAGGACCAATGCATAAAGTCAGGGTTGAACAATTCTGCCACCAGAGGCAAAATGGAAGAAGGCACAGATACGGAAATGGAACAGGGAGGCACACAGTAAGGATGGGGTCAAAAAGAAACGATGACTTGAAGCAAGCAGAAATCCAGTGAGGCAGCATTTGCCCAGCTGGCTATGATAAATGAAGAATGGATAATTGAGGGAGCTTTCAATATAATAAAGAATTAGTATTAACCTAATTTGGATAACTACTGATTAAAAGGGCATGATTGTACCATTTAATTGCTATTACTCTAGAGGTAATTCTATTACAGGTTGGAGTTGCAAAATAGTGTTTTTAAAGCATTTCAGTTCTCCTCCAGATTAATGCTGTGCTTAATCCCTTTTCCCACTACTCTTTTGGCTCCTCCCAGTTAGAACATTATCCTGGTATTGAAGATCCCGGGCACCTCAAATAGATAAACATGGTGCCTTCCAAATACAAGTTTAAATCAATAAGCTTTGAGTTAAGATGCTAATTATATGAGGTATAGCACAGAAAAATATAATCCTAGAATGCAAGTGGGGTGGATGACTGCTTGATGTACTGGAACTATCATAGACAGTGCCTGGCAGCTTGGGCTTACGTGGTTTTGCTGTCAACAAAGCACAGTGAGGAGTTTAGTTAATTATGAGCTTCAAAATAAGGGAGAATTGCTCCATAATAAGCAATGAATGTAAGTCAAGACTGTAATGGAACATAAGTAGTTTGGGTGCACCCAAAATAATGCCCTATCTCAGCTCTTCCTTAATGAGACTCAAGCATCGTCACCATTTGGATGAGAGGACTTTTGAAGTCTTACAGCACTATCAAGTCCAGAGATCCAAAAAGCTGAAGTCATACTTTTCAATGTCTTCCCTTTGAATTTTGAACTGTTATTGCAATGCACAGCAACAGATTGTGTCTCTGTGTGTTTGCGTGAAAGAAAGAGAGAGCGAAATGGTGCTGCCAGTGTTCCCAAGTATATTAAGGTCACATTAATTCCTACAGCACATTCCTCACGTGGCTCCAACCCCTTTCCCAGCAAATAAAACAACCTCTCATAATTTCTTCTTCATAAACCATTTTTTTCTCATCCTTTCTTCTGGTCTTGCTTCTGCCTAATCAGTCTTGTTCCTGCATGAGTTCCCTCACCACTCCTGGGCCAAAATCAGCTCTGCTCCTCTTGCATTTCCTCTGCGTGCTCAAACCCTTCTCCTGTGCCAGGAAGAAGCATGTAGAGCTGAGTCCTCCTCTGCTATGCTGGGGCCAGCATTGTATGAAAGGAGTAGAGGGACGAGCAGAAGATTTGCAGGGACTATTTTTGCTGCTCCCACTCTCTTCTCTTAATGATGTTAACTTTAAGATCCCAACTCTGGAGAGGGTTGAGATCTCCCCGATATCTGCACCAGTTCTGATCTGGTGGTCTTCTCCATGAGGGGAACAAGGGGGTCCAGAGAGTCTCAGATGGCTTGATTTCAGGTTGGTTGTGATTCACTGGAAAGCTGAAGCTTTTGGTGCCAGCTGCAGCCATGCTCCAAACTCATTTGGCTTGTGGAGAATTTGAAGGAATTGGCAACAGTTAAGATCTTCAGAAAAAGCCTGAAGGAAGGTGGTGATGGCTTCACACAAGTTTGTCTTCCTTTTGAGACAGCATTAGCTGCAGTAATCCAGGAAGCACCATGCTGCAATGAGTGACCTAGGGAACAGAGCAGGGAATAGTCTTCCCCAGGGATCTCTCTTGAGATCCAGCAACCCTGGTTGTTATTGCCGTTTGTTCCATGATACTGTCGCCTTTTCAGCTCAGAACAGAATGTTTCAGCTGAGCAATGAGTTGAAGGCATAAGGATTCAATATGAGGATATCTTTTGATGTGACATAAAATACAATGACGACGACTAGTAGCCGCAAAAGAGTGTACCATATAGTGTTCTTGTTATGACACTGGACTCAAACTTGGGAAAGTTTGGGACCTGTCACAATTTCTGTATGATTTCACAAATAAGGTTATTTACCACTCTGTCTGCATGGCCCCCTATATAACCTCTACTTCCCAGGGTAACAGTACAATATTCCCTGCTGTGCATGGAGTAACTAACAGTGGGATTCACTGAGTTCAGAAAATAATGAAAGGGGCTAACCAAGCCAGTAAAAAAAAAAAGCCAAACAGGTGGACAGGATCCCAGTCTTACTCAAGCATAGTGAAGTGCCATTGTCTGGATGATGTCCAGATGTTAGATGTAAAGCCAGTGCTTTGTCTTGAAAAAATGAAATAAAGCACTTGGAGCTCACGTCTGGGAAGGAGGGACCCATTTTCAAGTCCCCACTCTGACTCAGGCAGGGCAGGCCAGCAGCATGACATGAATGCCATCTACCCAAGGTTCATGGGCAGGCCACCTCAGCCATTCTTGAAGCTGTTTCACTGTTCATAAATTATTAACTTGGCTGTGAGGTGGGGAACTATAACCTACCCTCTCTCTTGCTTGATGAATCACTACATGTGTAAATCTTTATGTGGATTTAGCCCTTAGGGAATGACTACAATAGGAAGAAAAAGAATAGTCCAGTGCTTGGACAGTATTCAGCAGTGTGAAGAATTGCTGTCACAGATGTCGTTGAGTTAGCTGTCATAGGTCTAGATGCTTGTTGGTTCTCAGGCACTATAAAATCTTGGTATTAGATGGACTTGTCCCATAGTGGAGCCCTTAGCCCTAAGAAAAGTAAGCATCTTCCCTATATAATGTATGGGAATGCTTAAATACATAACTGGGAGATCTCCCTTGTTCCTTAGCAAGGAATTGTCCATGTGAGCTTGCAAAAACAAACAGAAATTAGAAGAGCAAAGGATAGATGCAGAAACGTCTGACTGACTCAGACAGGCACCTGTTTCCACACAGTACTCGGCCAGAGACAGACACCTACACGTGACTTTTCTGTTTGTGGAAACCCAACAGAGACACCTCAAAACAGCCAGCAGATAAATGGTTAGGGAAGTCATTTAGGTCAAAGCGACACACGTTCATATTTCTGGGATTAAAATCAAGGTATTTAAATCTGTATCACAGCAAAGGCCCCAGGCTAAACAAAAGTTAGTCTTTCTCAGCCTCCTGACTTAAATATTTGTTGCAGGAATAGAAAGGAGAGAGTCAGTGGTTGACTCTATAGCTCACTTGTGAAGGTATGGGGGATGTGAAAATGTGACAAGTAGGATCCACTCCCATGAATGTTAAATAGTTACACCAAGTGTGAGAAGTGTACCTGCAGAGATTGAAAAAGACTCAAGACACCTCGCAGCTCCAGTTCAGGAGAGGCAGAGGCTTCAAATCCTGGCCCCAAATCCCAAGTGAGCATCTGCTGAGTAGCTAGTAGCAATTTTGAGAAGGTCACTAGCCCCTAAATTGGGGGGCTGAGGCACCTGCAGAGCAATTGCCACTGGAGAACCCTGAGGATGCCAGCGACGATGCAGAACTGCAGAGCATGGTTAAGCTCTGCTGAGCTCAGTTAAGTTACAGCAGACCTGAATGATCTATTTTAAAGGATGTAGCTGTACATACAGCTGGAACAACTGTGCAATGCCATTACACAAACAAATGACGTGCAGAAAGAAAGTCAAACTGTGGGTGGGTGAGCAAGTTTCTCACCTATAATCTTCCACACCATTTGCTTTGCAATAAAAGGGAGCTGTCAGAGACTGCCAATAGGAGCTATGTCTCCCAGCCTTGCCCTTCCTTATCATATTTCCGAGCAAAGCCAGCTGATTAAGCAGGGTCTGGTATAACTGACCTTACACCTGGTTTGAGACCTGCACAGCAATCTGTTGATTCACTCTTGCTAACAAACACAGGCACTAACTTTCAAGTTTGCAGCCCTAGATGCCTTCACTCAAACTTTTACCTTTAGGTCGTGGTGTGGATGTCTGTTTAACTCACTTGGTCCAGCAAGTTGCTGTGGGTCAGGGCACTTCTAACCTGAGACATGAGGGATGCTGAAACACGTGCACAGATGCACAGCGGTACACAATAAGGTTAGAAGAGGATTTTGAATGCAATAGGTTATGTATATGAGAAACAGTGAAGTACAGTAAGGGGGGAAATATAAAATTGTGCTGTAGGAGCATGTGTTACTGGAGTAATTCAAACCTTATCTGCATAAGGAAGTATTTGCCAGTTAACTTCAAATGGTATTGCTATAGCAGGAAACCCTTTTAAAAGTATAAAGCTTGTACTTTCCCCAAGGAAATAAAGGCTTATCTTGTTGGAATAAATGCTGTATTCACTCTCTGGACCAACACAGCTAGGCTGGTAAATCTTGGAAGGAGGAGTAAGACCTCTCTTTAGCCTTTCATTTCTTTGTAATTCAACTTTGCCAATCATAAAATGGAATTAATGTTCTTTATTCTGTAGCTCCCAGAAACACTGAGAGAAGTCACTACTTAAGATTTGTACAATATTTTCAGAAATAAGATCTCTAATGCAGTCCACTAATGCGGCGGAGTGCTGTTAGCGTGCTGTGAGTGCCCACACAATCCCTTAAAGTAGGTGTTGTCTCTAGCTGGTGGCAGCATCCACGTAGCTGTTGAGGAATATGAGACGTGGTCTGCGTGGCTGCCAGTTTTCAGAGGTAATCTAGTTCCCATTTCTGTGGGAAAAAAATGCCTGAGCACACCTGAAGCTTCATCAGGCACATCACGCTAAGCTCTAGCCGGTGCGTGTGGCTGTAGGCATGCAGTCCCGAATGGCAAGCGAAAGGTAGCTTTGGTAAAATCTTTTGGTGTACAGATACCACGGGGCAGTTCCAGCCTTCCCTTATCTCGTCCATCTCTAAAATCTTGTTTCTGCTTCTACTGTTCTTTAAAATGCTTAGTTTGACTGAAAAGGGCACCGTAATGTTGCAGATTGATTTATGTTAAAGATTAGGCAAAGAACTCATCTCACCCAATATTAGGCATCTATATATAATTTAATCAAAGGCACTTCAAGAGTATGATTTCTCTGAGCCACTTTTAGGATAAGATGAATTTCACCTGAACAGTGTGTATGTCTTTCAGTTCCTTGTATGGGAGACCTTGGTATTGTGCACTTTAAGATGTCGGATGAATCACATCCCAGAGGTCTTTACTCGCCCTGCGTCTAGACCTCTGATTTGTCGTCTTCTGTGTTGATGGAAATAAAGCAATCACTTTTGCTTTTTTTTAGGTTAGTTTCACATTTTGGTTTTCAGGCACTTGGCAGCTGTGTGATGTTTGGTTTGCAAACACTCCCAGGGAAGGGCTTAATCCAAGCCAATTATTTTCTTTACAAAGAGATAAAAACTCAAACATTTTTCTTTACTGTCACATTTTGTAAAACAGTTTTCTGGTTTCTACCTCAAAATGTAAGCTCCAGGCTCAAACTACTTGTTCCTATACCCTTCATATGTTTAAAGATCTCCTCTTTCCACACTTCACCCAGGATTTTTGTGTGGTTCTCTGCTTGGTTTTGATGGAAGTGGAAGTATTTTTGGAACTCTTCTTTAACAGCCCAGTCATTTTGGGAGCTGGAAAAGGCATGGACATGTCTACCCCACGCAACACAGGCATATGGACTAACGCTGACCTATTCCAGCCTAAGCTGGTGCATCTGAATGATGCGCAGCAGCTGTCTTTGGAGAAACTAGCTTTGGTTTAAAAGCAGCAGGCTTCCCTGGGAAGACCCCCCCCCCAGCCCCGGTGCTGTGCTACACTGCGCCTATCGCTTGTGCTGCTGGTTGCAATGCTGCAGGACTAGGTGTCTCCGTGCCCGTGCTCTGCTGTGTGATGTTGACACACCAGCAGCCGCCGCTTGACACTGCTGTCACCCCCGCTTCATTACCGTGCAATGGAGAGTGCTGTTCTTAGGAGCCTTAATATGTTCTTAGGAGCCTCCAAAGAGGAATCATAGGGCATGTTTAAAGCCAGCACTGACTGTAAATTGTTTATAAAAGCCAAGTCTCACTTCAGCCGTTTTCCCACTGAGAGGTTCTCAGTTAAACTGCAGATCCAATCTGCATGCTTCCTCCCCCTCATAAAAGTCTAGAGATCAAGATAATGGAAGAACACTAAATATACGCCAGATACTTGATGGGATAAATGAGCATATTGTGATTAGAGGCAGTGGATCATATCTTCAAACAATGTAGATTTGTACAAATTTATCTCAGCCAAGAATGTAGGCCCACAGTCACATTTTCAGCTGGAATTGAAAGTTAACTCATAAGTGTAGGAGATTTAGACAGCAGGTCAGTCAGGGTTGTCCAGTCCTTCTCGTGCTGGAGGAGCTTTGGGCTCCTTCCACTTAAGGCCCAAGTCAAGAACAGTGGTGTCTTGTACGTTCCTGGTGCAGGAGGGACACCTCTGATTTCCACTCCCACTTCTCCTTCACCTTTGTGGATGCAGCAGCTGCTACATCCTTGAAGCAAAAGAGGCTCCCTGTGACACAAAGCAGGCACTGGATCTGGACAAGACCACTTACCTGTTCAAAACAGTTTGGTCAGTCTATGCTGTTGTTGTTCGAGGAATGTTTCATGTGGGATATGCACATTCTCATTTGCACAGTATAACCTAAATATAGGGGTGCTCGTAGACAGCCCAAGAGCCACTTCCAATCCATTGATGAGACCATCTATACCCTGAGCAGTTTCTCTTTTTTAACCAAATGGTTTTAAATTATGTATTTATCTGACCATATAATTCAGTACCTAGCTGTTAAGAAGCTGGACAAACCTGACTTGTAACGTTGGTTTCTCCAGTCTCTCTGAAGGCAGAGATACAAGTTAGAGGAATATATCTGTTCTGATTCTTTCTTAGTTTTCTATGTTCCATATAGAGACTGTTGAAAGGTTTTACTACCCCACATCTTTTGAGCATGGACTTCTACTGCATAGAATAATCAAGACTGAGGAGAATAAGGCCTGCTGGATGTCTCTCTATGAATAAGAAAGACATAGAAATTCTAGTGCCACCAGAGATGAAGAAAGCAGGTGAGAAAGAATCAGCTCAACGATAACACCATCACACACCAAAAGCAAATAATGTCATCTGCAGGGACTAATTTTTTTTTAATAGATGCATTAAATGGTTTAGCCTCTTCTGTTTCTTCAGCTAAAATCAACATGTTGGGCTGGTTTGATTGCTGCCACACTAAACAGCAGACCTCTGGCATTAATGGAAAGTGCCAATTTAATTGGAAAGATCTAATTTTCCATTTCCTGGATCTGTGAAATGTGATTTTAAATATAAATGAGAGTCAGACCCAAGGGGATGATCCAGATTGATTCATTTAAATTAACATCAGTGTCTGAGTGGATGCTCTTGTATCAGTTTCTAAGTGATTTTTAAGGTAGATAGATTGGGAAGCAGACAGACGAATGAGCAGGTTAGCAGGTGAGACTTGAGCATAGCGCAGAAGTCATGGTTACCTGAACTGAAGAGAGCACAAAAGGAGCCAGCTGCTGGATGCAGGGATGCCAATTAAACCACAGTGGGCAGGGGTGTTTTTAGATCCATCCTTCTTCTCTTGATCAGCCCACTAAAAGATACGAGATGTTCCTGGGGCCTGAGATAGGTCCCTGTCCCTTTCCTGAGATTTCAGCTATGGGAAGTGCTGAGAGCCCCCTCACTTGACGCATGCTCTGCTTTGCAGGGGAAGACCTGTCCCCTGGGGCAGCCCAGGCATTACAGGGCCATACAGCAGGTGACATCCTGAAGGCCGTGCAGAGGATGCTCTGGTGATGGCAGAGCAGCTAGTCAGAGGCATGGCAAAGTAACATCAATGGCAAAGTGCATTGAAGTTGATGAGGCAGTGATTAAACCTAATTCACCGTGTCTTCTTGCAGAGTTTACAAGGGGTATGAAGTGAGCTTTGTCCAGCAATGTAGGTTAATGTAGGTTATCCAGGCTGTGAAATCCTTCATTTTTCTTTGAATTGCTTCCGTACAACAGCCGTAAACATGCCTCTCTTTCCCTACTGCTCCATTTGTTGCTGCCAGGCTCAGGCCTGCTGTTATCCCACTGCTTATTTATTGTCGCTGGTCTCAGTGGCTCTGAAACAAGGGTAAAACACCCTGTTCATTGGAGCAGGCATCTGGGAAAGGATTTTCCATTACCTTCAATATCACTGTCTTTCCCCTCTCTTTAGATATAATCTTTTGCAGCCTTGCAGCAGAAAGGTTACCTGATCCATGCTTTTCCACATCTCTGGTGGGAACCTAAATATAGGCTGCGATAAGGGGGGTGCTTATGAGAGTCAGGAGCTGTACAAGCTGTTGTGCTGTTGTTGGGGAAGTCATATATACTAGGTATTCCGTTTTTTTACCATAAGACAATTTGTGAATGCTGGGCTATGCCTGCCTTTTCATTATTACAGAGCTGTCCACAAGAACTGGCCTGTATGACGTTTTGTATTGTACTGTTGTTCATGAACACGGAATTATGCATGGGTCAGTTTGTTATTCCTGGGTCACTCATGCACACTCGCACAGACAAGCCAGATATCAATTTGGATCATATTTTCTGTTACAAAAGCATGCATGCCTGTATGTAAATGTACACACCAAAAAGATCTGCATTCATACACTAAATCTCAGCTTTTTCTTTGCCTACATTACTTGAGGCAGCACATGTCTCGTGTTAACCTCACAAGTGAGTTGTAGGAAGATGAACACAAACCAGTGAACTGGGTGGTTAGCTGGTAGTTTAGAGGTTTGAATTTTGTTCTCTGTTTTCATTTTGACCTGCTGGTTGACCCTGGGACCTCTCTTTGTTCATCTTGTCTATTCAGATTGATGGGTTTCACTCACAGTGTGTACTGGATGTAAGTACTCAAGTCAAGGGAATCAGGGTATCAGGGTATGTCTGCATTGCAGTCCTAAACTGGGCTTCTGCCTGTGCATTTGCCTAAACCCACTACTGTGTTTGCACAAAAATCTTGCTTGTGTGGCTTGAATTAAGTGATAAAACTCAAACTATTCCCAGCTGCTAATGAATGGATTCCTGAGAATGCCTTTTGTTATGTACTCTTGGGTTGACAAGAACTATTGACTGAAATAATTTGAATCCCAGAGCTTCCCCACATCACTACCACCATCCCTGCCCGGCACGGGAACACAGTAGCTGCTGGTTGCATCCAAGCAGGAGCCAGGTAAGCACAGCAGGCACCAAAATTATTTGTAAAATACAATCTCCCATTTCCCTGCAAGCCATACAACCTTTGTCATCCAGTTATTGGCCAGTGCACCTCACTCGTACCAAAGTGAAGGGTCCCGGTGTGACTGGTTCTGGGAATTTCCAAGCTGTGTCCCTTTCTCCTGCCCTCTCTGACTCGCAGGAACAGTGGAGGTGCTGCACCAGGGCAGGAAGCCTGTGGAGTCCTTCTGAAACTCTCCCATCAGACTGGGACCCACCCCACAGAGAGTCTTCTCCTAATTTGTAGCCCATGTGAGTTATCTAATATGCATCGCTTCGCTTCAACCGTTAGCAAAGAAATCTACTGGTTCGATATAAAGGCCTTTTATCTCTCAAACTTTGGGATAGCTGAGTGTTACGACACTTAAAGTCTTTCACAGCCTGTCTAATCCATGACTGGTGCCAGTTTGAGTCTTTTCTTGGCAAGGCAGGACAGGAGTTGGTGTTCTTCCATAAATTTCTTAACACTCCAATAATATTTAAAAGATTAAGATTCATCACGCTCACTACTATGCTGTTTTTGTCAATAATTATTGCTGGCAAATATTAAGTATTTCATGTCTGAAATTAATATTTTTGTTGCCCCTAATTTCTCAGCTAGTGTGTGAAGTTACTCACTTTGCCTGCTCCAAAGCTGTGATTGTTGATGAAAATTTTGCTGATGAGTTGAGATGTAGGAAGACCCACCTGAATCCCTTTATCTGTCCACAAATGTTGCTGTTTCCTAAACCATTAAGTAGGGGCCTCAATAATTCAAGATACGAGTCTGACCAGTGATGTGTTCTGTCCATGAAACAAACATTTGTTATTCACCATAGTAAATAAATCACTCTTTTCAAAGTAATTTGCCCATCGGATTATAATTGAACCCTTATCTGGAATGTGAACCAGGAACCTGAAAGATGACCAGACAGTTAAGGAAATTCAGTGTTGTTTCCTCATTCCTCCCAAGTGGTTGTGCAGAAAATGGATATTGTAGCTTTTGTTCAGCTCGTGTACTCATAAATCCTCTCCCTTTCCCGCTCCCAACCAGAGTTTTTATGGTACTACTAACACCATTAAAAATTACAGCATCCAAGAAGGACTGCTTCTACAGAAAAGGGTGGAGAGCCAAAACCCTTTACCTTAGAGGTAACTGACTCCTGAATAGTGCATTGGCAGAGCCTGGCAAATTGCACATGGGTTGGGCTGCTGAGTTCTTCCAAGAAAGAAACATATCTATTGAACTGACCATCAGGTGCCTTACATTTTGTGCGTGCTTGGAATAACTAGTGGTTAAAAACAAAGTCTGGAAACTCAGATCATACTAGCTGTAATTCTGTTGACATCAGTGGGATTAGGACTGAGGTTGCTATTTCTTGTCTTTTTCTGGGTCACAGAGCCTTTTATGGCTGTGATAATTAAGCCTCAGATCAGTTCTCTGAATTGTTTTTCATCACAGCCCGAGACTTTTGTTAAACTAATTTTCAAGAGAATTCATTTTATTTCTTTTTTGTCTCTGCTGCAAGTCCACATTATCTCCTGGGAGACTGGCTGAAGTGACCTGAAGGCCACAAAGTCAATGCTACAGGTAGGAGTAAGACTCAGAAGTCCTGTCTCTATGACAGTTCTTCCAGTCTTAAAATATTGCTTACTCAGCAATCTGTTTTTCAAACACACATGATCCAGATTTCTTTAGAGATATGTCATGACATTTTTTTTAAAAAAGTTAGCCTACTCCCATGCCTTGAGAACCCTTTTCATTCTGCTTTGTAGGTCAGATCAATTCCCATACCCAGACAAGTTAGTCATGGGAATAAAATCACTCATTAACTTCAAACTAGACCTAACTGATGAGATTTTTAGTTACAATTATGTCAATGAAAACTAAATTACAATCAGGTGATGTTAGGAGCACTTGGCAGAGGGAGTCACATGGGGTGAGATTCACCCAATGTAGATACTCACATCTGAACGAGGTACTAAGTGCCCCTGATAATTACTGGAGAGAAGAAAGATGGCTAGGGCATGATTCATTTCATTCCTAAATTGCTGGTGAAAAGACAGCAGATAAATCTCACTATAAAAGTATCTATTTCCATTAGCTATAAAGTGAGCTTAGCGTAACTACCTCAGATAGAGATTCACATCATAAACATCTAAAGTTGATGAGATAAGCACCCCCAGAGGATGAGAACCCACACTAAAGGTGAGTGCAAATAGGAGGTCACCCTGTGAAGTGAACTCTGTAGTGCCAGAGCTCACAGTCAGAAAATGAATTATGTTTGCAGGATGCTGGAGAAGTTGCCACTTGCAAGACCCACAGTCAGAAGCTGTAATGCCTGCAGGAAGCTTGCACTTGAAATGCCAACAACAAGATTTGCAAGAAAAGCAAGGTATGGCATAGGCTGAAGGGGCTCTGGTTATCCACCAAGCTGGTTAATTGAACAAGAACAAAGGTCAGCAGGGTAAGGCCATGCAGGAGCCTAGCAAAAAAAGCCCTTTAGTCAGACTAGAGCATGTTTACGCGACTGATACACCCAGCCTGTAAATGCCTCCATATCAGAGGTGCAGGCAGAAAGCTCTGTAAGCACTTGTATGTGTGAGGATGTGATGTTCCCCGTAGCAGCGACAGTTTTTGTTCCTTGTCCACGCTATGAGTTAGTCTTATTCTAAAGGCACTGGGACAGCCTGAATGGGATTTAAGATACCCATTGATTCTTGCGCTCCAGACTGCCATTTCTATCTCTCCATCCCCTCCATACCCAGGTTTCAATCTCTGCTCCATACAGTGATTTTTGTGTCCCAGAAGGAACAGATGAGTAGCAAATACTTAATCTAAAAGGAAGCTCCTGGACTTTCTCCCTGGAGAACAGAAAGCCCCCATCTGTAGTCACCATAGCCCTGCAGACAGCAATGGCTGTAACACTTGTTGTGAGGCTGGATAGGTGCTAGTGCAGCTAGCTCGTGCTGAGCTCTTTCATGCCACAAGTACACTGCCGGCACCCAAGCTAACATCTGCCTGCACCCATGGCAACAAGTCTGAAGTTAGTTCAAGCACTGCTACATGAGTTTCGGTGACTACAGCTCAGGCGTATGCAGAGGTTGCTACCCATAGGTTTGCAGATATTGTAAGCACAGCCGTGGCAAAAACGGCAGCAGGTAAAGTCATAGGGACAAGCCAAGCTCTACTGGTGAAGCATAGTTCTGCTGCTAAAACTGCATCAGCACAAGAGAATTCTGCTGGCACGGCCATCTGGTTCAGGGACCACTGCTCTCCCAGCCCTGCCACACTAGGCAGCGGTGTAGGGCTGAGATCTGGCTGTTAACTGTAGTGGTTCAGTAACCTAAATAATCTTGCCCCATGTCTTCACTACCAGTGTGAGCAGAGTTCCGCTGATACTCCAGAGAAATCTAGCTACTTTAGCAGGCCTTTTATATACCCACATAAGGATGAGAGTTGTTAACAGGCCAGAAAATGTCTAAGCCAATAGTTCCCAAATGCCAGACTTGTGGGCCGCGCTGTGGAAGTGAGACCTGTGACAAGGTCTGCCACGCAAGCAGAGAAGTGCCTGCTGCAGCTGCTCTCGTGGAGAGAGACGGGCACAGCGCCGAGCACACTATGCGACTTCGGAGCCAGCTGCAGACCAGGCACTGGGGTCCCAGTCAGCAGTTTCGGATGCCATTTTGGGACACCGACGCAACACTTGCTGTCCTGGAGTTCTGACCCTTCACTCTGATTTTAGCTCATTTCTGTAAGTCATAATTAAGAAAAAAAGAGGAAAAAAAAAAAAGCAGCAGATCAAAAGCCAAGTGTATTCCTTAAGAACCATTACTTTAGTGAGAGACACTTAACATTATGAGAGACTTCCTGAGCTCTAGAGAGATTTGTCTGTTAATGAGAACTTTATGAAATGTTCATTATTACCACCTACCTACCAGGGGAGCTAACAATTTCACACCCTTTTTATTCTTAGCTGCACATTATACCCTCTTAACAACATTTTAAAAATAACTGCAGGAAGAACTGAATCACACATAATTTGAACAATTAGAAGTGACAAGCTGTTTTTCTCATCTAGTAAAATATGTCCATTTGGCATACTCTGCTGTCTAGCAGAGCTCTTTTATTCACACCACTCCAGTCTCTAAGGAAGACAAGCTATTATTGTTATTATTCCATTGAAGAAATGGACATCTGTGTTTTCAACAAGATTAATATATTGAATGCACCAGAGTTATTTTATGGACCCTGAATTTATTGTTATGAAGCAGACCTGGGAAACTGAAGACACGAGGCCAAGCCAAGTGAGTCCTTGTGAAAGGCCTGCCTCCTTGGTCCACAGAGTTAGCCAGACAAAATGAAGCAGCCCTTCTGCGTGTAGCATCTCCTATTTATAAATTGGGGCTTGTAACAATGTTTGGTTCTCCACTTAATAAACCTTTAAGGAGTTTGAGAAGGTAGCACACTCCATGTCAGAGGTGGCATAGCCATTCTCTAGACAAAGCAGGGGCCCCGAGTTGAGGGTGTTATGCAGTCAACTTTAGGCCAGCCAGAAATTTTTTCTTTCCATCCTTGAACAGTCAAGTTCAGGTTTCTTGCTGAGCAACTAGCAAGCAACTACCTACCAGGCAAACTGAAAGTCAGGACGCACAAAGGGTTTGCAAAGACCCGGATACCTAAGGATGCTTAAAGCCTAAATCCTATGACGTTCTGTCCTGGTTCCAGCTGGAACAGGGTTAACTTTCCTCCCCATAGCTTGGGGGTGTGCTGTGCTGTGGTTCGGTATGAAAGGAGCGTTAATGGCCCATTGACGGTTTGGCTGTTGCTGGGCAACGAGCAGGGCCGGGCCGGGGGGCCCAGCTGGCCAACGGGGTATTCTATACCATGTGGGGATTCTATACCATGTGACATCATGCTCAGTATACAAACCAGGTGTGTGGGGAGGCCCCCCCCCGGTTCGGGACACGCCGTCGGCGAGCAGTAGCACTGTGCATCGTCTGCTTTGTATATATTCTGTTATTGTTGTTGTTCCCATTTGCTATTATTGCTGTTCTACTTCTGTTTTCTTTCAATTATTAAACTGTTCCTCTCTCAACCAGGGAGCTTTCCTACTTGTGCCCTTCCCGATTCTCTCCCTCGTTCCACCGGTGGGGGAAGGGGGGGGACGGTGAGCGGCTGCGTGGCGTTTATTTTCTGCTGGCTGGGGTTAAACCACGACACCTTCCTCCCTGGAGACCTATCATAAGGCATAGCCTTAAGCTTCTATATCACTTTTCAAAAAGAGTCACTTGTGTCTCATTTTTAAAGGTACATTTGTGCCTAAAAAGGCAGGTAAGTGGCTAGCGGATATTTCAGAAGCCTTTTCATATCTAACTTATATTGAATCAAACAACAGTCAGGTGACTTAATGCTTTGAAAAATCCTAGAAAGCAGATTTCCATAGCTGAGTACATTTACATCTTTGGCCTCTGTTACCCCATAACTGCCCATTTCCTTGGGGACGATGACAAGATTGTGCTAGGAAATAAAGAGGTCTGGAGCATGAGCATTGCTAAAGAAGGTTGAGTAGTGCTGGGGGAGCTGACAACATCCTAGCTTCTGATGTTGTGTCTCTTGCCATAGGGAAAAGAGGAGGCACTGAGTTGAAGAATTTCTTTTTACTGGACTCTTGTTTCTTATTTTTGCGTACTGGTTAGCTTCTTGCCTTCACACGTCTCTGATCCTCTTTGCTCTCCTCTCTGCTCCTCCCACCTGCCACAAACACAGCTTATCTCATCCCACCCTCTTGGATGGTAATGGAAGGTTAATTATCCAGTGAGAGACAGTATGACTCTTTTCTTCTATCTCTATGGGCACTGACATAGTGCTAATAATTTTCATATCTACTTCAAATAGCTTGCTACGTATTTCAGGAGGTGAAAAAAGCTGTCTATTTCCTACCAACAAATCCCATTCTTTCCTGCTTGATCCAAATCTTTTTTTTTCTTCATCTATTTTCTAGAAGCAAATCAAACATGCTTTCATTGTGCACTCTATTAGCAGAAAATCAGTGTCTAATTTTTAAAAATGTCAAAAACAAATCTGGATAAAGCACATCAAAAAGATAAGACTGATCCATTTCCGTGGTCCCAAAGGGAGAAAGCTTAGTGCATTGCTGTGCTTCCTTGCATAAACTGTAGTGACTACAGGGGATCTGCCTGGTACCTGGAGTTTCTCCCTTTCTATGAGTCATTAATCTTATTCATCTCAATTCCTCACAGAGGAAATCTTTGTTTGGTAGTCCAACAAGTAATCCCATTAGTACTTTGGTTCTGTAACGTGGTATAGCTGAACCCACGAAACACTGCTGATCCTTCACTCTCACTGGGGGCAATGGGAACTGATAGTCCTGATTACTTTGCAGGATCAGTCTGCAGAGAATTCATTCCAACAATTATAATTTGTCCCATCAGCATCAAGCCTTTTTTTGTTGTTGTTATTAGGCATAGAATTCTAGTCTTTTTAGCTATGAAAAAGTGTGTTGAAATGCAGGTGAATTTGAAGTGAAGTGTTTGATTCTGTATGTGGTTTGGGAGAGGCGGCAGGGGGGACTGCAGGCTTTGCATCCGGAAGGAATTGGGTGCAGGAATGGGGAAATGAAGGAGGTTACATGATGCAGCTGTGGAATGGCAGGGATTTGGAAAGTAATGCTTTGAAAAGCAGTGAGATTCTCAGTCTAGTCACTGAATGGATGTAGGAAGCAACCCTATGTTGGGCAGCCACACTGTGACTAGGTATACCTGCCTCCAGCAAGGAATATATGTTAACAAACAGCACTGTTATCATCACTGTTAACAGGAATGATCAAGGCAGTTTGCCTCAGGAACACCCTTTTGGACAATAGTAGCCTTCCTGCCCTCTCTTTACTGTGAAGCAAGTCATAATTTACAGCTATACCAACAACAGTCAGTGCAGCCCTCAGGCAACTGGATTACAACTCCAACTAATGTACAAAGGATTGAGCAAAAGCTACACTCATTCTCTAACATATATATTCTACAAATGGCTTAAACTGGTGACAAACCCTACAAATTCCCCTGTGGCGTATTTCTAATCTAGGTAGCCTGCATAGGGCTGTGAAGTTAGTCCCTATTGCTTATGTAGTTACAAATGACTTACGATTTTGTGGGATAACCTAAACATTGAAACCCATGGCACAAATCATCTCAGGTTCAGTCTCCATTGAATCCTAAAGGTTTGTGCTTACCTCCTGATCTCTATTGCAGCAGCAGAGTCAGGGCTGCACTGAGAAACGTGCTTGTCACATCCAGAGTGGGGCCATCTGCCCTGAGCCATAAATTTGGGTCCCAAAGAGGCAGGAGGTGCCAAATTCACAAACCTGGAAAAGCTCACTCTACAGCTGTGTTATGAAACATCTGTGTTTTCTTTTTGTGTTGAGCTACAGTCTGGGGAATGAATTAAGAGTTGTTGGGTTTGTAATTTTTTTTTCCTTGTATAATGATTTTTTTAATGAACTGAATTTAAAAAATGGGAAATATTTGCCATTATGTGTGGAATAATCTAACTGGTAACAGCCCAGCAAGAGACTGTCTGTTTGGGTCCATAGTTCTCTTTTTCTGCAAACATTCGCACTCACAGCCTTCTGCTTTCTTTTCTCTCACAAAACTTTTTTATTGAAATTATGCCGGAAACAGTCCAGATTTTCAAAAGTGAAAATTTATTACAGAACTTGGACACCCAAACCTCCCCTGGAGAAAGCATTGCCAGCTCAGAACAATCCCTAATAGAGCAGGAGACCTGGAAATGGTGGACCCAGAAAAGGCTGAATATCTCATTTCCTTCTTTTCCTCAGTCATCACTGTCAAAGTCTGCCTTCAGACTCCCAGAGCTGCGTGCCTTGTGGCAGAGTTTGAAGGAGACAGTTATTGCTAATGAGAGGGGAAGATTAAGTCAGAGACTGCGTAAACAAATGCATCAGCATAAGCATGGGGACGTGTACAAGTCCTTGGGATGGGATGGCATGGATCCAAGGGTTTTAAAGGAGCTGGCTGGTGTCATTGCAAGGCCACGCTCTATCATATTTGAAAGATTATGGTAATTGGATGAGGTCCCCAATGTCAAGAAGAAAAGCAAATGTCACACCCACCTCCAAGAAAGGCAAGAAGGAGAATCTTTCTTAGCAAGAACCTTGCCAGCAGAACAATTACCTCAACTTGGTATTCATGAGGCTGCATTTGGAGAACTGTGTCCAGCTTATAGGAGGGAGTCCAGCAGAGGACCACAAGGATGACTGGGGGCACGTGACATGGGAGGACACACTAAGACAACAAGGTTTGTTTAGCCTCAACAAAAGAAGGGGAATAGGAAAGCTAATTGCCATCTTCCGCTACCTGGAGGGGGGGCTACAGAAGAGACAGAGCCAGATTATTCTCAGAGATGCACCAGGCAAGGTACAAGAGGCAATGTATGCCATTTGCAGTAAGGGAAACTCTGACCGAGTATAAGGACAGAAAATGTCACCGTGACAGTGACTATGCACTGGAACAGGTGCCCAGAGAAGCTGGGGAGTCTCAGTCCTGGGAGCTTTTCAACACTCAGCTGCTCAAGGCCTTGAGCAACCTCACCTAGCTTTGAAGTTAGCCCTGCTATAAGCAGGTAGTCTGGTCAGATGGCCTCAGGGATGCCTTCCAGCCTGAATTAGTCTGTGGTTCTGTAAGTCTTAAGTGTTGGGGCTGGAGAGGCTTTCATGGGCTTTTTCCTGTGTGTATTCCCAAAGAGTAAAAGAGAACAAGACAGTCAGGAAAGTATACATAACTGTTAAGTCACAAAATAATTCCCTTATTCACAAAATAATCCCCATTAGAACAAACAAGGAAAGTAAAATACTTACATAAATGGACCAGATTATTCTGTTCTTAGCTTGTTGTTTGGAGGGTTATGATTCCAGGTGAAGAACATGGGTACGATCACTTACTATAAAAGTCAGAGTGTTTTGCAAGGCACCTTCTGGCTTTTTAGCATTAGACTAAATTTATTTGCAATGACTGGAATTTCTTCCAGTGTGTCCGAATGCTTTCAAATATAAGAAAGTCTGAAGCGATGCTGCTCATAGCTCAGTGAGGAGATCATGATTTCTAGTGTGTGGAATGCAGTATCATCAGACACATCTGTGTGCTGGCCTTCTGCTGGGATCTTCTTTTCCTGCAATCCCAACATTACATTGCATCATCAGTCAAAGCTGTTCTCTTTTAACTCCTAAATTTAACAAGTGTCTAAAACCTCCAAATCCACATAAAAGATGCTAACCTCTAAAGATTCTTCTGACATCTTTTGATGCTGGAGCTCATTCATCGTAGGATCTTTCCACGATGAAAGTGAGTATGCTGGGGAGAATAAAATCAACATGATAGACAGGCAAACACTTATTGATTAAAAACACTGCTCCTTAAAGCATCATGAGTTTGGTATGGACACTTACGAGCAAGCATAATCTTACTAACATAGTGAGCCCAATACCAGTCTATAGCAAAGACCTATGGAAAAACCATCTGTTTGCACGACATTTCTATTACTTTCATGCAGCACACAGCAATTTCACCACTTTCAATTCCACTATCAAATTTCCGTTCTACAACAATCTGTAGGAACATCTTGTATGCATTCATCACCCACACAAACACATGCATACACATGCACAGTGTAAAATAGTCCATTAATTGTTGTTATTCATATGCTGTTTGGTGTCATATTTACAGTCTCAGGTTTTCCAGCTAAGATGACCAGCCTAGTTAACACAGTGACAGCACGGGTATTCCCTCAGCTGACATTTGCACCAGTGCTAGTGCAAAAGTGAGAAATTACCTCTCTAGAAACAGCCCAAGTATTTGAAGGTGAAGCTAACTATCTGTTTTTTTCTGAATGTGAAATGGGACCAAACTCCTTCATGGGCCTTGGTGAGTTTTGCCTGCATTTCAGCTAATCTTCCAGACCGGGAGGAAATGGCGAACTGAACATGCAACAGGCATACTCCCAAGGGTTTTGAATGCCCTGTGTCTCTCTCAGCTAGCACTCTCTGCAAAGCACAACAACGGCCTTAGGACACTCTTTTATGACATGGCAGATCTGTGCGATGTCCCAGGCCAGGTCTGTCTTCTTCACCGTCTGCAGAGCAGAGCCACACACAGAGTCCTTGCAGCAGCCAGCTCACCTCAGTTCCTCGGTGGTGTCTGAACACCATCCTGCTTGCAAGGCTGATTTTTCCCAACTCCACACTTCCTCCTATTGGCCAAATCCAAATTCAGTCTTCACTGAGCAGCCTCAGCTCCCATGTCTTCCCACCAGTAAATCTGCTCCCAAAATGTTATTCTTTTCTGTCATGTAAAAAGCCACTCCCATGCATCTCCCCTAAGAGACTCGCACACACCCTAACTCATGCTTCAATTCATCCTGCTTAGCTAGCGTGCCTGGTGATATGATGCTGTGTACTCCACCTTATATTAAAACCCAGACTTTGAGTCCAGAAAAGCCCCTTTAGCAGCCTCATGGACTAGTAATGATTCATCTCTCTAATAAAAGGTTAATTCCATTTTTTCTTGTTCATCTTATCTCTTGGCCCAGAAACAAGCTACAAACATTTTTTGCATATAAAGCTGCCAAAACCCAGACGTCTTACACAAGAGCAGCTGCTTAGGACTTTGTCCTTAGCTGGCTGGCAGTGCAATGCTAGAGCAGAGCCCAGTTTCCTCCCCTCCTGGCTGCACCGCAGCTTTGATTACACAAACCCTTGAACCTGCAAGTTCCCACATGGCAGCAAGATCTCTGCTTTGACTCCCATTGGGTCATCAAGTTTTAGTGACATCATTGCCATGCACCTAACCTGGGGATGCCCTGCAGCCCTGAAAAGAAAGCTGTTCAAGGGGGATACTTGCATACGGGTGCATCTGTCAATGGGAGGGACAGTTTCATCAGTTTTAGGGCAGAAGCTCCCTTATGTAATTCACTTTATGCTGCAAACAAGAGCTAGCAGTTCACTTGCAACGTCCTCAGCATCTCTGATGGTCGCCTTGATATTACAAGTTCTGTAGCTTAGAAGTTCCCATTCTTTGCAAGCTTTTTGGTTTTTGGGGGGGTTTTTGCCTCTGATTTATAGAAAATACCATGTCTTACTATTTCTTCTTCCTCCTCCCCCACATACCTTTAATGCTTCACACTACTACTTGGCATTTATCAATTTCAAATCCTCATCAGCCTGTGCATAACTAGGTAAAAGCTTCATTACTCATGAGTGTGAGTGCAAGTCCCACCGCTGTTAGTGTTCCAGCTGACAGCCTGCTGTGCATTGCACATGGACAGCCTCTCCAGCCTTACACTGCTTTCTCAACCAAAGGACTGACTGTTTCTCTCTTCTACACTACTGTACAGAGTTTAATAAAAAAAGGTAAGACATCAGCTTACATAGTCGAGGACACAGACGTAGAAAGCAATATTAAAGCCAAATATTATACATTTCAAGAAGCCGAAGCAACAATATATGCAGCCATTTCTTGTGTTCAATGGCATTCACACTCTGGGGTTCTTTCCAGATTGAACATTTGTTATTCAATTACTGTAGGAGTTGCCTATGCAAAAATATACAGCTATTTGCTTATCAATGTACTTACGCAGCTGCAATAACACTGCTACTGTTCTGTGTGGACATTCTTGTGCTGTAACAAGACTATAAGCAAAGGGAGCTGTGCTGGACAGTATGTGCCTGTATTCCTTGCATAAACCTGTGAGCACGTGAGCTCACAGTGAGTTTTTGTGTCTTGAAAGAAGCAAAAGCATCAGATCTTATGCATCATCCTTCTAAACTCTCCCCTATTTTGTTATCGTTATTTTCAGTCCTTGATACTACTGTGGATACTCTTTGTAACAGTCTCTGCACTGATTCTGCACTCTTAACACTGGCAGCAAGCTCCCTCACCAGGCAGAGTCCACAGGCTTGAATGGATGCAAACACAATATGCAAAACTCACCTCTCAGGACTGGAGCACTAGTAAGAGATGGGTCCTTTTAGCACTTCCACCCAAAGATATATTCCTTATGAGGCACTGTAAGGAAGCCAGGAAACCCTTATAGTGTTAAATAGGGATGAAGCCAGTAGCGTAGAATTAAGCTGGGCTCAGTAAAAATTACTTTTAGAGTAAAGGAGGAAGGAAAAGAGGAAATGGTAGTCATCAAGGTGTGAGATGACAATAGCCTAGTAGAGAACTTCAGCTGTATAAGTGGATATATTTGTGAGAAGCTGCAAGATGTAGACTCAGCCAGCCTAAGGAGATGAACAATCACATTGAATATGATGTCCAGATCACAGGTCTATATGAGAAAATGGTACCATAAGAAATTAAGGCACAAGATCCAATATATTAGTTAAGATTAAATAAGGTTAAAATGGCAGCTAGACATCATAAGCAGAAGTTCCATTGGAAAAAAAGAGAAATCAGCAGGGATGCAATAACTTTTCCAGTACTCTACACTTAGGTGGTCACTTCTAGGTAGGCAACGTCTGTCTGCAGCAGCTCTGCACAGCACTGTGGCAATGACTTGTCTCCCTGGGGTAAATCTGGGTGTATTTCAGAACTAAATAAAAAGAAGTTATCTGGGGGGGTTTTTTAAATGCTGATGCTTCTGTGACTAGATCTGCCTTTTGCTTCCCACTCACACATTAAAAAAAAAAAAAGGCCAACCAATGCTGGGGCACAATTCTGCATTGCTGCATCAAAGATTCCTACAAATTGTGAATGGCTTCTTCTGAGTTTAAACCGGTGTTCACAGAGGATGTACTCTCTGCCAATTTGTTTGCAATACCAGTGGCGCTTGATGCATTTGTGCTAGCTCACCCTTCAGCCTGAGAAAATAGAAATCCAGCTACTGAATAGAGGCCACTTTAAGTGGTTTGCTCTTCTTTTGTATCTACTGGTGGAGAGGAGTTGTTCAGCTGTAGCAGAGTGCAGGTGCATACTCTCTCCATCAGCATAGTCCAATCTGGCGTGCGAGTTCCTGGTCAAGTGACACAGACCCACAAAGGTAAATGCAACTCGCTCTCTCTCCACATGCTCTCCACATCCCTGCTTTCCACATGCGTTTAGCACGCCTTCATAAGCTGCCGTGAGGTGAGAACGGGCACCTGCTACATGCCTATTTATCTTGTGACTATTTTAAGCAGCAGAGAAGGTGCGCATCATAGCATCCATTCCAAAGATCTGTTCCCAGAGTTTTCCTCCCATCATAGAACTCCACATCCATATTTGCTGGCTGTTGAATTGCAGACTGGTTTGAAGGCAAGGGGCTTTGTTATTGTTGTTTAAAACTTTGCCTCTGAATACTGTTTGTGCTCCTTTCCTTTGAGGAGTTAAAAATTCTGGTGTAAGTTGATGCTTTTGTTCTGATACATTTTGGGCCTACCATCAAACTCAGGCCATCACTCCCCTTTTTTTTTCTGAAAGCTCCTGTAAACTTTTCTTCTGGCAAGATCTCAGAATATGACTGCATAGTTGTTTTAGTTGACTCCCACTACTCTGCTCCCCTTTCCAGCACACTGCTTGTTTTCATTTGAGAGAGTGATTTTGATTTTCACTGCCTCATGTGTTAGTGTGCAACTCTGAAGGGATCTTTTTATAATTGTAATAACAACTCTCAGCAAAATCAATGGCGCTTTCATTACTGGTATGAAGCATCCATTTTCTTTTGCCCCCAAGGAATGGATGCCTTATTGCAGAGTGATGTTACAATAGAGGCTGACAATCAGCAGTTACAGAGTGAAGCCACATCGCAAGAAAGCTCTGTCATGAGGCTGCCTTTAATAGGCAGCCAGCAGAATTTGGCTCCCACTTACACTGAATTCTCTTATCAACAAATTTGGCATCAAAGGAACTACAGATTTCTAGATTTTCTGAGTTGCCTGAACCTCACTGATCTGGTGGCCTCTGTCTTTATAGCAGCTCTTGCTATGAATTGCAAAGTTGGAAAAGTGTTATTGTTCCAATTTGATACAGGAAACGGAGGTTCTCAAGCAAATGCCTACCCAAGGCGACACACCAGTGCTGGGATTGAAATTGCTCAATTGAATTTTTAGGCACTTGACTTGGTTCAGAGTGGATACCTGTAGATTCAACAACAGGTGCCAGAGGACCTTGATCCTGCACCATTGCGCAGGAGCACACCCCTGCTCCAGTCTCACCCAAGCTTCTGGGTTTCTTTCCCATGAACACAGGGACAACGGGAAGAGAAAGACAGAGGAGAGAGCCTGGTGCATGCTCAAGCTTTACCCTGTTAAGGGCCTTGGACATAGCTGGGACATGTCCAAGCCCCAGGAATATGAGTGTGTTTTCCAGAAGCACAGAGGTAGATTAAGGCACTTTGGGACATTATGACTACCCTAAGCCAGTGTTTCTTCCCTTTGCTGCTTTATCCTGCCCCTGACAAGGGTGCACCAGTTGTACTGACAGAGCTGTTTGTGTGGTCACTGTGTGAACCAGATTGGAAGACTCCATCTGAAAAATAATTTCCTTTTGTTATTTTCTCACTGGAGTGTTTGCGCAAGGCCGTTTACTGCACAGCTGCACAACTGAGGGATAGCGTGCCACTGGATGGGATGTAAATGAGAGAAAGCATATCTGAGGAGGGGTCTGTAAAGAGGGGAAGGAAATGATGCTTTAAACCAGAATAGCTGTGAAACTCTTTGTAATGTAAAACTACAGCCGAAGTCAGTTAGCTCATCTTCTTGGGCTTTCTCTGTGGTCACTAGGGAGAGATAACCTTTCAGAGTGATGGAGCACAAGAGTCCTTACCTCTCTTCATTGATTATAGAGGGACCCCAGACAGTGAAGTGCTTAATGTTACATGCTACAAATACTCCCAAAGCAAGCAGTGAAGCCAAACCTCCACCATCTCAGGCATTTGTCCTCATGCAGTCTTCATATTAAGGAAATAACTCTCATTCTTGTGCCAAGAGCCTGCCAAAATAGCAGAACCGTGCTCCTGAGTGTAAAACTATTTTGTAATTCTGATCAGCCAACAAACAGGAATCTGAATCCTAACTACAACTGCCAGCCCTGACAGTCCTCATCGCCAGGTGTTTTTTATTTTCAGAAATTATACAATGTTTAAGATAGGGGCCTTTCCCCATACCTACTTACTGCAGACAATCTTTTAAAGTCTGTCTTGACTTCTTTTTTTTTTCTTCCTTCCATAAGCTTTTCTTAGTCTGTGAGCCACATTTACGCTTACTCAGCTCCCACTCTGCCCTGAATTGTGCTACAAAATGCTCCTTCATTAATTTAAATGGAGTCTGGGCTAAAAAGGAGGGGGAACTCTGCACTATACCATCTTCTAGCTGAGCTGGAACAAGGAGACTGCAGTTTCCTTTCCATCAATACCAGTTTCTGTGCTCTGCAGGATCATGTAGGAGTGCACATTTGATATGGATGAGTCATGAGGTCAGGATGGTATTTTGGGCAGATCAGTTGCAGTAGAGCAGATCTTACCTGCGGAGTTACTCCTTCAAAACGTTGTGAACATCTTTGAGCCTGCAAAGAGAGTATTAGTTCAGCACCTCGCATCATGAGACCACAATGCTTTTGATCCATCACTATCTGCCCTGACAGTGGAATTACCATCTCGGGGAAGCCCAGCCTGAGAAATGTCTGCCAGCAAAGCAAGCGTCCTGTATTTTCTCTTGTGAGGATGCGATTTATACTCACAGACACTCTGGTCCAGCCATATCAGAATTTGCAGTGTGTGTTTATTTATATAAGCTGAAAAAGGACCACCCAGCTACTGCGACCACACAGTTGTCAGCAGCCATCAACCAAGCAAAACAATTTTGCTTGTTAATTGAACAAATTGCTATACGCAGAGAGTAAGATGGGCCCTGTTTCAAATGCTTCAAAAGTCAGCAGGAGATGATGGAAAATACTGTGTTTGCCCTTAATTCTCCCCATATGTCAGAGGTAAGCCATCTCCTGAAGGATGAAACATAATAGCTCGGTTTTCCCATTGCAGAATTTTCCCCTTTTCTATCACTTGGCTGGGGGAGGTCTCTGCATCTACTGGCGACCCCCAGTTTGGCCAGATGGCCGCTGGCATGCACTGTTACTCCCAGTGATACTGGCACTGGAAAACCCAAATGCCACCAGTGTGTGAGTAAGGTCTATCAATTACCAAACGTAGGGTCTGGAAGGAACCTTCCCTCAGTTCAGCCTGCCAAGAACTGTCCTAAACTTTCTGCATATTGTTTATCTAATATACCCTTTGTAGGGCAATAATGCAGGGCACTAGTAACGCCCTTTGATACCCTGATGTCTGTCTTTGGCACAGTTTGTGTTGTAGCCTTCCCTACAGAAGTTTGCTGTAGGGTACAGTAGAGAGATTTGTGGTCTGTGGTAGGGCGTGGAGCACATGGCGTGTGGAGTCTTTTGGAGGAGGTGTATCTTACAGGGTTGCCTGCAACTGCAGAAGTACTGAACCAAGTTTGTTAGCCACAAACCTGGCTTTTTTTGCATGTTAAAGAGAATGACAGAGCCCCTCAACATCTCCCCTTACAGCTTCTCTCTTCCATTCTTAGGCCTTCACAACACAGCTATAAGGAATATCTCAGGTTCCTGAAACTTTATTGCTGTTTTATCTTCTGGAGTGACAAAGAACCTTTCATGATTAGCACTGGTTCCTACAATGATCCTTTTCTTCAGGACCTCTCTTAAAATCCCTTTGGAAATTCCACTGGCATTCACATAACTCACTATTAGACTGTCCCTTCCATGCTTCAGTCTTCTGTTAGTGGTGCCCACATGACTAAGTCATGGCTTGGTCTACTGAGTGCATTACCCCACACCACCACTTTTCCATAGCCATGGTCTTCACACTGTGGTTTGAAGTAACACACTCTATCTGCCCAAAACCAAAATATCTCTGTCAGTCTTCCCAGGTCTCTCTGAAACAGAATCATTTAGTATTGGCAATGAAACTGAAGCACAGCTTCAGTCCAGTGCAAACATCCACACATCTGCTATCCCCATGGTCTCTCCTGGCTGCCAGAAACCATACAGACATGTTACCATGGTCCTGCCCCTGAGAACATAAGCCTTGCTGAGAGGCAGAGGATCTGAGCTCAGATGGAAATGCCACGCTAAGGCCATTATCAGAAACTGGCTCATGTTCAGGCAGCATGGGGAGCAAGCAGACCAGCCCTGGGACCATCTGCACCCGTCTGTCTAGAGATACCCTCATCATCGCTAGCAGGCAAGTGCTAAATCTACAAAGCAGAACGCTACTTCATACTGCAGACTCTAATGTCTGGTTGTCCTGACACTGAGAGCAAGACCCAGCCCCAAGTCCAATGCAACCGGAGAATTGAGTAAAGAACCTAAAAACATCACTTTTGAGAATCACATCCAGAAGAGGAGAAACCCAAGTTTTATATCTAATGGTGTAAAAAGGAATGTAGTCTAAGCAAGGGAAAGAATCCAGTCTAGCAATGGATCTTGTCCTAAAGCTAAACACTTAATTATGTTAGCCCTGTTAAAAAAAAAAAAAAAAAAAAAAAGAGAGAGAATTGACTATTCCTCTGCTCAGCATCTTCAAATGCTTTAATCTCTATAGCACAGTTAGGCAGAAAAGCTTCTCTGTGGATCTGGGATCACTAGATCACTACAGGAGCTTCATCCATTACCTGTGCAACTTCCCAGCAGTAGAGAAGCCAACTGCAGCATCAGTGGTGAAATGCTTGCTTACTTAGGTGGAAAATTGTTAGCATAGTTTTCTTGTTACCTAACAGCAGTCTGAATTCCTGAAAGGGATAAAGGAAGAAGATCATCTTCATTCCTTCCAGCTGCACCAAATAAACAGCATTCCTCTTCCATGTTTGTTATTGCTTACAGAGCAGGCAAAGAGACCCATTTCCTTCTCCAGCTTTGATGCTTATGAAAAATTGGAAATTGGAGGGACACACCCTGCAGCTGCCTTCAGCCAACAAAGGGTTAATTGCAATTGCCCCTCCATTTGGCACTCAAGAGAAGGATGATAAAATCTTATCTACACTGAAAAAAAAAAATCTCACCAGAATAACAAGCATTGCATTGATGAAAAGGAGGTTCTATGAGCAAAGCCTTCTTAGCGCTAGGAAGTTTTGCAGCTTTTACTGTATTTGTATAGTCAAAGCAAGCAACTTTTCCCCATACTTTATCACAAATATAAAGATATCAACTGAAAGTGCTGCATAGTTAATTTTGGCTTGAGAAACAATATAGTTTGTATTACTGTCAGGCAACTTTATCTAGGGCTTCTAATGGCATAAGCATTTGTTTGGTAAGAAGCAAGATCTCGCACCTCTGATCAACATATTTATAACTTGTCTAGGGTAGACCAAAATTTTAAAATTTGAATCTAGAAAGTTGCTAGAATGATTGACACTGGTGTTGCTCCTGCTTTACACGTGTGCAGTGCATCTGTAATTACAATGTGTAAATTGCCTTAGGGACATAGTGAATTCTCAAGACATTTGTGGAACAAAGCCCTTAGGAGACTGAGCTCCAGGACTGAGTTAAATCTCAAGCCATGTAATCGGGTTGAATATTTAGTCCTTGCCTTCCAAAATTGCAAATTTATGGAAACAGCCATTGGAAACACTGAACTGAAATGAATGAGTATGGCTACTCAGGGCTTTGCTTGCTTATAAATGCTCCCTTATAAATGTAATAATCTGAAGTGAATCTAAATAATCTCTGCCTTTGCTCACCCAGATGAGTGCAGATTCACCCCACTGCCTCATGTCATTTCAGCTCATCCTTTTTTTGAGCTGCTGACCTCTTTGAAGTGGTAATAGTTCTATGGGGCCCGGGTCTCCAGAAGCCAGCTTGCTATACAAACATCAATAACTTAACTCCTAACACTCCAGATGATAGCAAAGGAAAGATAATCAGAGTCTGTTTCATAGGCTTTAGCTCCACAGGATCAACTCGGCTAGGATGGGTGTTGAGCTGAAGAGAAGAGGTGGGGAGAATTCGCATCTCCTCCTGAAGTCTTATCTTTCATATTCAGCTGTTCTCAAATTTTCCAGTGAATGGTTCACTTTTTCCTTCCTTTCAGAAGAACTGCTTTCTTCTGTTTGCAGTCATATAACATTCCTATGGTGTCTTCAAGGACTAACATAAGGAAAGTATTTAATGTATTTTACCTAAGGCAAGTATTAAGGCTATTAAAAAACTATGATTTAAAAGGTGACGGAAACACTTTTCTATCACGTGCTGTAAATTGAACTAAGTTAGGTTACTTTGGCTGCTTGTGTTCTTATAATGCAAAAGCAGACTTGGAGTAGTAGAGAAAAAATGTTCTTCGGCTTTTCATTTCAACATTTAAATTGATTTTGTCCATGAGTATAATTATACCAGGATAGCTATGCTGACAATCTCCCTAATGGAGACATACCTTACAGGTGTAAACTAATTAGCTGAATTAAATAAACAAGATGACCCAAAGGATTAATTTTCTTTTTTGTTTCCCTTACTTTTACTTATTCTGTTTTAACTGCATCTATATCAGTAGAGGTGTGATTTTATCTTTCATTCTTTCTCCTGGGCTTGCATCCCTTCTCTTTTGCTTTCTATGAAAGTTCTCACCAGCAAATTTGAGTGGTTTAATAGAAACAAAGTAAATTTGCAGCAAATATCAGATAAATAAAAAATTAATATAGAACCTGAAAATGCAACTCCCCATTCCTGGACAACAACTGCACACAGGGACTGAAAAAAGCTAAACATATCAAATAACTGGAAGGTTTTAGTGAAACCAGTTTGAAGAGTAGTAGCAGATTGACCTCCCCAGTGGCCTGTACTCTTGGAGGAAGAGGGGGCAGGAATGAAGTGGGGTAGTGGAGATACAAATCTTGGGTCAAACCTAAGCAATGAAGTTTCCATGCTCTCAATATTTGCCTTCTTATTCCTATCCCTCTGAATAAATCACATCCTGAAGTACTCAACAGATTTCTGTGGGTTTACTTTTATCAGCTGGGGAGAGGAAAGGGGCATGATTCCTCATCAGTATGTGCTGTGCCAGTAGATATCTGAGGGTTGACCCCATTATTCCCCAAACAAACTGCTTTTGTCAGTGCAGTTAGGTAGTTCACCATATCTGAATGTAGAACCGTTCTACTGCTATAAATATGTCCTCACTGGGAGTTATATGGATGTGGTATATGGATGCCTTATGCCCTCCTAGAATACCATAGCCCACCAGAATCAGGCAGAAGCTGAAGCTCATCTAAGACTCCACCGCCACTGAAAGCAGAGGGCACCCCTACCTCTGCCCACCCTTTGGGCCACAGCGATGCTCACCAGGCAGACATGGGAACTGCCCCGGCTCAGCATGAGTTCAACCAATAAAAAGGTTTTGTTTCTGGATTAGCCCCCTTGCCCAGCTGACTGGGTGGGTACACAAGGACTAATGACAGCACGTAGGAAGGGACAGAACTGCATGAAGTGCAGCATTAAATCAAATTAAGATAATCGGGGAAGTATATCTTAAGTCAATAAATAATGTTGATCGGTGAATGAATATGAGCAAATTCCTTTCTGTTCATGACAACTATCCACGCAGAAATACAAAAATGTGTCAGATAAATATGTTAGTTACAGCGAGGAATTGGTTCAGTCTTAGTTAAGAAGTTGCTCATATACAGAGTAAGAAAGGAGTGATAAGACACATTAACCCTTGAATTAATGAACAGAATGTTTCAATTTTAGTTTGGTTGGAGCAGAAACAGAAATGCTTAAGCTGCCATTTTTTTTTTGAATGCAGCCCAAGATGTGGGCGGTAACAAAGCATCAAAAAGGTTGCAATTGATTTGGAGCATATGGCAAAACTCTTTGTCAAGGAAAAGGAGGGAAAAAGTTGTTTTGTTTGCTGGAAGAAAAATAAACGAGAAGACCAAAGCAATTCAATCTGCTGAGTGTGAAATGCATTAGGAGGATAGGAGTGTTGCACAGCTGAATGCTGCGCTGTCACTGCCAGACACTTCTCTGCTGGCTTCTGACCCTGGAGCTCTGAAGTAGGTCTGGCAGCTCCAGCCCTACCTCGGTCAGAGCCACAGCTCTGGGCTGCGGGGATAGGAGCATATTGCTCCAGCCCAACACAGACGGACAGGAGCTGAGGGAAGTTTTATAGGTATTTTTGAAACAGAAGGAAAAAAGCTTTTTTAATATTTTGAAACAGAAATGCAGGCAATATACTGACATTCAGATATGGATGGCATTGACATCTGGAAATTGCACATCTGTGGTAAAAAATCCAAAGTTTCTCCTGTGTTCCAGACTCCTGCATCACCAACACTGCCTCCGCCACTGCGCACTCCTTAGCAATCCCCTTCCCCACATACCACCATCACTGCAGGTATCAAGTTAGCCTTGGTAGGAAATGAGGACCTGCTTTATTAACTCTTTCCATCTACAAGGGCGTGCCTAGTTTAATCACAGGCTCTGTCTTGCTTCTAGTGAAAGAAGATTATTATCCTCTTTTCTCTGTTTTGGAAGAGGAGGAGGATCTGAAAGATATCTAAAAGTGAAAGCTACTCCGTAGAGCTTTCTAAAACTGCCACATGCAATTTACACGGTGATTAGGAAACCACTGTGCTTTGTGAGACAAGTTAAAATTTGTTTGCAAGTGAAGCCACAGTCAGAGATGAAGCCACTGACTGCAGAACCCAAAGCAACCCTGCAAACTTTATTGATCTCGATGGACTGCTTTGAACTTCAACTCACTGGGAATGAATAGAGTTCAAACTTACTCTGTCACGTAGGCTTTGTGATCTTTGATCAAATATGTACTATTAATGGAAAGGGCACTGATGGTCTTTCTTGGTTTAAGTATGCCCCTTTATTGAACACACAAAATAGATATAATTAATTTATATACCATTGAATTTACAACTGCTAATCCAAGTGTTGATCAAAGTGCCATGAGTGGTAGATCATGGCTTGGAAATCAGTGTATGGCCTAATGAAGTAGTACAGGAGGAAACCTGAGGGAAGAGGGACAGATGTCAGCCACAACAGACCTTGTGAAGGGATGCGGCTGTGAGATGTTAGGAAGCCCACATTTATTCCCTTTTGACTCATTCATGAAGGTTTTGTACTCCAGCTAATGGGTTGGAAAGTTATTTCTGTGGACCTTTTCCTGCCTGAATCTCTCTTTGCCCACTTTGCTCACAAAAGGTTTCATCTTCCCTTGGATTTAAATGTTTTCTGCTGAAAAGGGTTAGGTAAAATGTTTTGAGGAATCCACATTCATAAATTAATAGACAGTGATGGCAGAAGAGATAGTAACAATTCCCTTTTTCAACTTCTGTAAAATCCAGCTGAAGAATTCCATCTTAACCAATTTAACTCCTACTTAAGCCTATGGAGCTCTTTCTATACTGTAATAATACAAGGTGCTGGCACACATCCTTCCGAAAAGAGAAGTTTAAATCTTTCCTAGGGCAGATCCAACCTGGTAGTGAATTATTTCTGCAGGATGTTATCTCTGCAATTTAGCTGGGGAGCAAAGAGAAAAACAGGTATTATAATTCAAAACAGCCAAATCTACCTTTTTTTTTTTCCTCATTTTCTCCCTTTCTTTTTTTTTCAGTTTGACTGAACAGAAGTTGGACCAATCCAGTTTTGAAAACAGTTTGGATTGCCTGGCATCCAGATACACCCCAAACTCTCAGATGAAAAGTTTACAGCAAACAGGCTTTTACTGTCCTCCACTTACCATGGAGACAGCTAGGAAAACAGCTGTACTTTCTGTTCTGATACTAGCTGGAGGGTCTTTAAAATGAAGTCCATAATCAGCCTTTATGATACTAAAATGTGCTTTAGATAGTTAATATGCAATTAGAACTTAATGATTTGAAGTACTTCAGCCACTGACAAACTCCATGCAGTGCTTTACATGTGATTCTACTTTGAAATGTGTTAAATAGGAAAGAAATCGTGAGTGCTGATAACCTTGTAGTGTGTTCAGAATTGCCTCGGATGATTTCAGTGTCTTGTAGTGTTCTGTTGTGTTTTTTACTTCTTTATCGCGTTGGAGGGGGAGTAGGCAGAGAAGCAAAGTCGTGAGCATACGCGCATATTTCTTTTCTAACAATACACTGCCTTTGTGCAGTCCTTTTCTTCAGATAATCTCACAGTACTACACCAGAACTAATCTATTCCATCTCTCTGAGATGCACCCTCAGTGGCAGAAGAGAGGAGGCTGTACACACAGGGCTGTGCTTTCAGGAGCTTGCCCTAAAATCTTGGCAAGGGGTTTGTCCAAGGATGCTCTGCATTAGCAGCAGACCAGAGAACAAATCCCAGGAGGCCTGGCTCTTGGTCTTTTGCTCTAACCTCAAATTAATTATATATTTACTGAAAAGGTGTTCATATTATTTCATTAGCAATTTCCACATTATAGTCTTAGTTTTCCTCCTGCTTTCTCTTATATACTCACAAAAGCTGGAAAACAAATAATAGCACCTGAATGTTCTCTTATGTGCTAATGAAAAAAATGAAATATCAGGAGAACAGTGCCGGAGGGGTATTGCTGTCATATAGCAGACTTAGTTTGGAAAAGACAATGCCGGTTAATGCCCTTTAATGGTAGGTACTTCTCAATATTATTTGCATAAATAAATAAATATATAAATAAACACAAGCTATGTCTAAACTTAGTTGGTATCTTAATTGTTCAAGAGGCTGACACCTGCTATAGTAAATAACTAATGTGACCACAGGGAAAACATCTGTCTGTTTGCTGTTATGTATTTATAGAGCACATACCTCAGTGGTATGCAAATATTTGGTTGCATCACATTGCCTATAACTTCATTTATAACACACATTGCTCACAACTCAGCCTGAGCTCTGGTAGATAATTCAGCTGAGCAAACTGTCCTGCTCACAGTGACTCACAAGAAAGAGGCCTACAGCAAGCAACCAGGTGATGGAAACACGGCAGAGTAAGAGGCTATTTTTGTTGTTCTTAACAGTTGGTTTCACTTATAATTTCTTTAGCCCACAGAGTTTCCAAAGTGCTCACTGATGTACTACAGAGGAAACCCAAACTACCATTCATATGATTTAAAAGCAATTTCTTCTAAAGCAGGGTGAACTCTAAAATAGTGAAGTACTGTCATAAGTAGAGGTACATGTCATCCTCTTTTGTATTTCATCCTCTTTAAAATCATGAAACCCATCCAAAGATTCATTTTTATATAAAAACTGATGCATACTTTTAAGAGACAAATGGTTAAACACTCCTTTCCAGGCAATAGTGCTGAGAAATGGTTTGCCATAGACTTATTGGGTATTAAGTCTTTTCATTAAAAAACATAATAGCAGAAAAAGAATCTTTCTCACCTCAAACCATGTTAATTCGAATTCCTGTGTACATCTAGTTCAAAGGACATTCTGAGTTCTCCTAGTCTTCTAATCCTTGCATCACAAGGATGAAGCTTTGATAATTAAGCAACTCCCAGCTCAGCTTTCTGCTTCATTTTAGTACTTCTAGAGTGGGAGACATGATTCTTGGCCAGCTCTCATATTGGGGAGGTTCATAAATTCATTGACAGATCTTATATTCACTGGGAGAAAGCATCATTAATGCAGGGCTAAAGCTGTCCACTGATATTTCATGCCCTTAAGCATGTTTCAGGTTTAACTCCCACATCCGAAAAAAAAGGGAAATAAAAGGTTAAAGGCCATATCTTCGAAACCTTGACACTCGCCCTTCCCTGTCAACAGCACTGGGAATGTGCAAATCATCTATCTGCCTTGCCTGTGGGAGGTGTGATTAGCCAGAAGGATTAGTCACAGCAGTTCAACAGAGCTGTGATTCGTGTTAAAAGGTGACCCGAATGGACCATTCCCATCTGTGAATGGGAGAGCAAATTCCTTGACAGGACCCTCATCTGATCAATGGAGGGCTTCCATGTATCTTCAAGAGCTCCTACACACCTTACTCAAGCACTGCACTGAATCGGTCCTATAAACAGGGATGTCAACAGTTGGCCTGCAGCTGTCTGTGCATGACAAGTTTAATGACAGACCACTGTAGGGTTAGATTGCGTCAAGTGCATAAAGGCAAAGAGACTATAAAAAAGAAGCAAAGGGCTTATCAAATGTGAGAGATCTGGTGTTCTGGGGGTGAGATGCGCCAGGAATTTGGCTGCAGGGCAAGTGTAGCCACCCCCCCTGCACAGTTCAAAGACACCCTCCGGTATGGGAGCTATTCCCGGAGCAGGGGCTGCACAAGCGAGGCAGGGTAAACGTTGCCTGAACATGCACTTTAATTCTTCATTCCTAGTGTTTGTAAACTTGAATTTTTCTGACTTGATACTTTCTAAAAAGGCACAGGACCTCATCAGATAGTCTTAGCTATGCTTCAAGAAAATTATTTGAAGCCTAATTTCCTATCCTTATTTCTTTTCTCTAAGCAGAGAGAGAAACATGGTTGACAAAGGTTAGATGTCCTTTAGGTAGCCATAGCTATCACAGTTTTACAGTAAAGATGCTATGGCAACTAGTTAAATATAAAGGAAGCTATGTGATCTCTAAGTGATTCTTCTGTTATTTATAGGAGTGAGGGCTGGAATGTTTGGGGTTGCTGATATTGATTCCCTTAAAGGGACCGTGTTATGCACTAGCTGGAATAACTATTGTATGACTTGAAAACTTTGAGCTACACCCTGCAACAGCTCATGCAAGTGTGCCTCTAGGATTACACCAGTGATTGTGGGCCTCCCAGATCTGCTGTGTATGTCTGGGTTTCAGGGCTCCCTGTCAGGGACAAGCAGAACTAATCAGGGTTTCCACCTGGACATGTAACAAACAACCTAGAACTGTCCACCAGTAGCTCAGATGAAGAACTCAAGTATGAAAAACAGGCTAACACATAATATTCTCACACACCTAATCCTAGCTTTCTCTCTCTTTGTGCACTTCTTTTGTGCCTATGATATTCTGGTCTTCCAGTTTCTTCCCATTACTGCACTAATCACATGCCTCAACCCCTTCATTCCAACTATGCTGAAATCCTCTCTTTCTTTCAAGTGCCCTAAAACCATAGACTTTTCCCATTTGATCCTCTCTCTCTGTACCGACTAGAGAGTGAGACTGCACATGAAATCGGATTGCACAGTGTAGCACACTGCTTTTGGGTGTATTCCAGCCTCCACAGCAGTAGGAATTTTCTCTTGGGCACCCAGCACGCTGCTGCTGCTCTACTACTACTATAATGTCACTGTGATTTCCAATAAAAACAAAAATGAGCACCTTATTCTTCCAGGACTTCAATGCTAAATGTTTCAATTTTATGGTGGCAGAAAGAGAGAATATTTTAAAGACTGTGTAGAAAATTATGCTGCAGAAGAGCTTAACTGAAGTAGGGCACTAGAAACAACAGGATAGAATTGTTCTTACATAAATGATAAGTATAAAATATCTGAGGATCACTTAAGTTCAACTTCAAGATGAGAGGTGATGCAGGGCCTTATTAGATTAAGCAGTTAATTTTTCAGAATCAGTGACCTTTACCCAACTGAATCTTGAAAGAGAATACTTGACTGTGCCAAGGTTCATTAGAGTTGGTTAATGATCTTCTAGTATATTTGTAGAATATGATAAGCATGTGAATTTAAGGCACCCCTATAAAATGGATGACTGCTATTAAAGAAAAGTTCGGTGGTTTCCTCTAAATGAACAGCAAGGGCAGGCCAGTAGTCTGCAGGCCGTGAATGAAGTCTCTCTGGTGAAAAGTCTCTGTTGATCTCACCTTTCTGTTTCCTTTTCCACCATGAAACACCTCCTCTTCTCTCTGCTTACTAAGACTGTTCCAGACCTCTCCCAGAACCTTGTTTCTGTAACATTATCTACTAAATGCAAGCTTTTAAAGCAGTAGAAAAGTACTTGGGTATTCACTTTCTCTAGCTGCCCAGCTGAAAAATGTCACCTTTGTCCTACCTTTCCCTTCCCTCCACTTACTTTATTGCCTTCACTGGTTGTCCAATGTCTAACCTTAAGGCGTACCCCTTCCAGACACACGGCTGCACTTGATCTCTTCTGAGAAACATCAACACATCTGCTGAATGATGAGTGTTTTTTCCAATAATGAGCAAACAATGAAATTGCTCTTACACCTTGATTTCAAGAGGCTTGGAAACATGTGCCTGATAAGGGTGGAAAAGAAAATAAGCACTTATACAGATCCTAATGTTCTGCTGATCAACATTTTGACATCACCTGTGAAATGGCTGTACCTGACAAAGCCTGGACCTCTCTGCTTTAGAGACACCAGACATGGAGGCAACCTGAGGGTGATGTGGGTCAAAACTGTGGTTTACATATGAAAACATGTAGGATTACCGGGACNTGAACACAGGATTCGAGGTGTGAAATAGTAGCAAATGATCATGACGGTCAGAAAGGCTCAGGCAGGCACAGCTCAAGAGTGAGCATTCTTATTCCCTGTAAAGCTTGAAGAATTTACTCATGATTTTGCTGTGTGTCCCCAGAAGCAGATAAACTGCTGCAATATGACAATGCCTGGACAAATTAAAAAGCCTCATCCAAGGTGGGGCTTGTTCACAGTAATTTCTTGCTATCCATGTGAGTAGTTCTTGTAACTTGACTTCTTACAATCACTCAGATTATCACTTCTGCCTTTGACCTTTGTTCCCATCCCACCTCCAAACTTCAGTTTATCCTCACAGCACTGGTGTAGGACACACCAGTACTCTTCCTCCTTCTGCAGAGGAGGAACTGAGGCATTGAGACACCATTTGCACATAGCTTTACTGTGCAAGAAGTAATAACATGAATCAATGTTTTCTATGTCCCTGATCACTAGTCTAACCATTTCTTCCACAGCGACTTCCTGCTTCCCCTGAGGATTAAGTGCTGCACCTTCTCTGTATTATAGTCCTTCTTAGATGGCCTATATCAAAGCAAGATTGTGGGCACCTGAAATACAGTGCCTAGTTACTAAGGAATCTCAGAAGATCCTCTCTAAAAAGGTTGAGAGAGCTGTGATACTCAGTACCTAAACTGCATGTACCCACCTTCAGGAAGGGAACCCCTGGTGCTGAATGAGGTGTCCCACACAACAAGCACGCAGGGGCAGATGTTTAAAGTTGAGGTTGACAACCAGCATTCCAGTATTCAGAGCACTGAGTCAGGCAGCAAGAAATGCTGAAGAAAGGGATGTGTCTGAAGTTCTGTCTCTTGCCTCGGTTGAGTAGTTTAACTCAGTTATGGAGTTAGGTGCTTTTGTGAGGCAGAACCCAAAACCAGCTCTTGAGCTTAGACATCTCAGTCATGCACTTGAACACAGACAAATGAGGTGGAAGAACAGCCCATTCCAGTGGTTCTTTCTTGCACAGTCACTTTCTGGCCCTCCTCAGCCTCAGGGGCATTGAACCCAGGGCTCCCTTTCTGCAGGACAGCCAGTTGCCAGGCATTGGCCATTCCTGGTGGACATCTCCTACTCTCCTTTTGAGGATCAGGGACCAGGACTACAAAACTCACGTGGCAAGGAGTGACAGGGCAAGAGGGACTCACAGTATGCACCACAGTGTCTGGGGACTCAGGAAGGAAGGGAGGACCTGCACCTCCTAGGCCATGGTTGGTTAGGTATTTTGTATTGCTGTCCTATTCTACGGATAGAAGAGTGAAACTCTGCTTCTCAGTCCAAGATATGTGTCCCTAGGCAGTTTAGATGAGATTTGAGTTATTTGCCTCAAGTAGTTGGGAAATTGTCTTAAATTGCTCTTTATGTGGTTAAATACTGTTATGGATCACACCATCAGTTGCTGTAATTCAGAAACTGTAATTTAGTGAGAGTTAGGAGATCTGGTTTCTTTTTTTTTGCTTTGCCACAGATTTCCAGCATGACCTTGGCAATCAAATCAATTCAGGTCACATAACAGTGAACCCAACGTTTTAGGCATTGATTATCACAAGAAATTGGAATATATCCACACCTAATTATTTGTGGAGTCCAGCATTTACCCATTTCTTACATACATCAAGCAGACAAGTATACTCACTTTCTTACATTTTGTGAATGTGCTGACCAAACATGCTAGTTTATCCTGGAGTTAAATTGAGATTTTAACATTTTTGTACATTATAGAAATAATGCAAATAATATTTGCAAAGCAGTTCAAGATTCTCAGATGCATTGAATTGTGGTTAGATGCACATGACTTAACGCATATACCTTAGCTAATAATTTTTAATCCTCTGAAGTTTCACAAAATCTGCCAATCTCTGATATGGATGCTACCTTATGCAACTAAAGTTCACAATACAATGTTGATCTCTGTTTCTGAATCTGTTCCAGGAAGATCTGGGGCAACCATGACTTCAGAAAACTGTTTTGATTATGGAAATGTCTTGACCTCATCTCTGTGAGGAGCCAAAGAATCATAGACAGTGCCAACGCTTAAGACATAGCAAAGTATCAACAATATAATTAATGATTAATGTACTATTTGTATTGTGGTAATGTTTACAAACCACACTCATACAGCAAGACCCAATTCTGCTGTACAAACACACACAGACATGATTTCTGCCCCAAAGAGCTTAAAATCTAAATCAGGAAATAAAAGCAGTTTTCAGGGCCTGGAAAAGGAAAAAAATGTCAAATCAGTGACAATAAAAGATTGTGCAAAGCAACTCATCTACACTGCAACATGAAACTCGTGGTTTCTCTGCAAGGGAAAGCTACTCTCATCTAACTTTAAGAGATTTTAAACCTGCATAAAAGGTTATATAGTTACTCCTATTTCAGAACATCAGTGGCTAATTTAAGTGTAGATAAAGATTTGCCTAAGCTCTTGCCTACGTGATAGTTATTTTTCTCATTATCTTCATGTAGTTAGCTAACGAAAAACTTGGGATGGTTTCCTCAGGTAGGCACCCAGAGGGAGTACAGAGGTAGGCAATTATGCAACCAATGCAGGGAAGTAATACCAGCACACTCAGTTATGCTCTGGAGGCTTCCTAACAACATGCACGTATACATCTAAGTTAGATATCTATGTTTTAGGAGTTCCATACTTCCATGCCTTCCCAGGTGTGTCCTCTCTTTCTGCCCACAGATTGTGTCCGAATGCCCAGATGCCCAGTTACTGCAGTAGTACAGCTCTGCCTGGACTGTCTGTCAGGAAGAAAAGCCAAAGAAATTTCTACCAGTTCTATATAGGTCAAATCTACAGGGCTCATGCCGTTAGTCCTGTGAGCCTTATTGCATTGGGTGCTCATTCACTTCATGACACCAACATTTCTGTTAGGGAACTCCCACAAAGGAGAAAGGGAGCCCTCCTTAAACTAGGATGTATACCACCCGTACACCTTATTTTATAGAAGAAAAGTGTCTCTTCAGTTTACAGTAAGTTGAATTATTCAAAGCACCTAAAGCTAAACTGGAGAGAAAAAAATTATACATCAAAATAACTGTCTGAATGGGGATTATGTCCCTCTTCAGGGGGGATAGCATAATCCCCCATCATGGTTTTCTTCATACTGAACAAGGCCATTGAGAGCAAAGCTAACAGCTGGAGCAGAAGTCTTGAACTACAGCAGTGAGTTGTATTGGTCCTCATCTGTCAAAGTTGTGATGGCAGTGTCCATATCAGTGACGTAAATTCACTTCTCAAGTTAAATTAGGATGACTTTTTCAGGCCATCCTTACGCTGTCACATAAAAGCCATTGTATTTGGTGGATGAAACTAAGAGAATCTCATAGTGCATAGGATGCACACAGATCTTTTCAAACAGACACAAAATGATGTGGCCTCAGCTCACCCTCAAATTACTATTACGAATTCAGATGGATAAGAGGATGGGAAGACCAGAGCAGTGGCAACTGTTCAGACAGGATATCACATCTGAGCCAGGGGCCAGCTCCAGCACAGCAGTAATTGCCCTGATGCTGGCATGCCACTAAATGCTTCGGACTCCTTGTAAACAGCATGTACCCAGGACATACCCATCTGAGTGCAGAAGGGCTGCGGCAAATGAAAAGCATATGCTGTGAATTGAACACAGGGTATTAAATTTTGCCTCAGGTGTCTGCAGTTAAGACCACAGGTTTTAGTGCAGTTATCCTGGCATGGTGTCTGTGGCACATGGCAGAGAGCTGTGAAAGGAACCGGAGCTGTTGTTGCTCCAGGCTGCTGCTGGAGGGCATTCAGCCAAGACAGGCACTTGCAGCTGCTGAAAGTCTGGAGACACACAGGCGCACAGGGCGTGATCCCTCCTTACACCGTGCTTTCCTCAGACCTCAGTCTGAGTCCTCAGCAACCTCTTCCACCATTTCACCACGTGTCTCTGATAGGCCTACAGTTCCTCCACTTCCACAGCCCGGCTCCAGCTCCTCCACCTTCCCACCTTCAGCCCCTCACCCCAGTCCCCCCAGCCTCCCAGCCCAGCTCTGCCCCTGCCTCGCTCCTGCAGCCGCGCTGATGGCAGCGGAGCCATCCCAGGGGCGGCTGCCCGCCTGCACAGCGCTGATCCCGGGGGCGGCTGCCTGCCTGCACAGCGCTCAGCGGCGTGGGACAGCTGATTTGTGGCACCTTGCTTCATCCCAGGTCAGGGCCCAGCTCCCAGGGATGTTATTTACAAACATATCGTTGTTCACAAGGGATCTCTGATGCTATCTAGACATGGCTATTGAAATCCAGACTGTCTCAAAAGATCGTAATAAGCCTTGTGGAGTGGCAGGGCTTATCAGCCTGTATGGCATGCACCTATATTGCTTCTGGACCTCAGCAAGTGTCTTGAACATTTATTCTCCACACAGAGCCATCTGGAGATGCTAAAATAGGAATCTCTGCACTGCTTTCCATTATTTAGTGTACACGTGCCCTAGGATAAGTGAAATTAAAATATATCTTGCAGAACCAAAAGCCCAGACATAATTATCCTGATGAGACAAGCGTACTTACAGATATCTATCTGAGAATGTCTTTGCTCAGTATTACCGTACAGTTTGGCTAGAAGAAATCCAGTCTTTATGAAGTGCATTTCACTGAGAAATGCAAAAACAGGGAGTGGAAAATCTGGAGGTATTCTGCACAGTTCCAGATTTGTATAGAGATTGATTACTGTTGTAGCTCCTAATTGCATGTTAGAAATGGCATATTCCTGATCAGTACTGCTTAAGTCCCTGAGAAGCCCCACAACCTTGCCTTGCAAGATAGAAACAATGTATTTTGTCACTACCTCCTTCCACTTACTGATTTTCAACAGCTAGGGATCTTTAGCCATCACATTGAATTAATCTATCAGTGACCTTCCACAAAAAGAACTCAAACATCATGCTCAAACCCTCTATAGGAGGTAAGAAAATACCTTTGCAATATACATAAACCAGGATCATGATTAGCTAACACAGTTAACTAACAGGATGATAAATTTCTACTTGCCCCTTTGGACATTAGCAATGGTGAGGCTGGAATTGCGTTAACTAATTATGCACCTCTTTGCCCAGCTGCACTGAATGTCCTGTCCTGGAGTTTGTCTTCCAAAATGCACATATATTTTTGTGGGCTTTTAAAGGCAACTGCATTTTAGACTGTTAGCATGGCTGCACAGTAACAGGGTTAAAATCAGGCATATATATTGTCTTCATCAGTGTCTGGAAATAATTCTATGTTATGAACCTTAAACATACTATGAGGGGAGATACTTCAGCATTTAAAATCAAAAGCGCTGAAAGTACTAATTAATAAGAATGAGCTAATAGTAACATTAGTAACAATAGTAATATTTAGGAAACATTTTCCTCAACGCTAAACAGTGAGATCTGTAAGAAAGAACAGAGATGAGGAAAGATGGAAAACCAAATTTTGAACTAAAGTACTCCATAAAGTCAAGCATCCGAAGAAAAATATGTGCGTATTTTTCCTTGTTGCTTTCTTCTGCCCAGGAACTGCATTGTTAGTGTGTGTGGTGCTCTGCAAGCCAAAAAGAGACGCCTCTGCCCTGCCCTAGGTCAAACAAGCTGATGTTGACCTGCCTTCCTGACCTCACTGTCTCAAAGATGGGCTATTTTTGCTGCCTGAGCTCTGCTACGTACACAGGTGCTCTCTGTAGAGAGACATTTCTGCAGGAGGCTTGCCTTTCAGAAAGTTCCCCATGGCAAAGGGTAGCTGAGGCATCCTTGGCTTTATGTAAACTGAAGTCACTGAATTGGACTTGGTCTTAGTACAGGTTTTGTCTCATTTTAGGTTTGATTGAGAGCTGGTGACAGTCTGAACAGGAGGAAAGCAGGGATCAGTGGCAGGTTAGGAAAACCAAAGACTGGAAAAGCATCTCTGCTTGAAGGAAGGGCTTTGAGCCACCTAGTCTAAATCCCTGTTATAACAGAGGTTCTTCATGTAGTGTAATGTGGTAGCCAGCCTGAGTCTGGCTCCATGGAAAAATTGTATCATGATTGCTGGTTATTGCCTCCCTCCAGAGATGCATTCTGTGAGACTTTCACTTCTGCCTTGTCCCCCAGGGTGGGTTTGGGGCCAGTTGTTGCAAAAGTTAATTGACTGCTTTTATGAGCAAGAGAGGAATGGGGAAACAAGTGGCAAGAGTATCTGTGGAAAAGGGCCACGTACAAAACTGAGGATGGTGGGGGCTATCTTTGGCCTGAGCAATGGTTATAGCTCAAAAATCTCAGACCCTTTGTGTAGAATGAACTGAGGGGTCCAGGGTGGGCTAAAGCAGAAATCTGACTTGGAAACAGACTGTAAAGAATAGAGTGACTGTGGTGGTCGCTTGCTGTACAAATATACAGTGCAATACCATTCTTATTAATGAAAACATAAAGACCAAGGCAGGAAGAGCCAGGATCAGAGCACATGTTAGGAACAGAGTGACTTCCAAAAAAAGACAAGGAATCAGTGGCCATATACAATTTCATGCCTATTTAGTGCAACTAATAAACACTAGTATTGGTACAAATCAAGTAGTCGTGCATCAAAGTCAAACACCTAACTGCAGACAACTTGCTTTCTTGGTCCTAGAAGTGCTGAATTTGTGAATTTGGTCTGGATGCCTGAACAGCTCTCAGACTGGACTCTGTGCGTGTATGCTTGTATAGCACAGCAGTGGACCCACCAACCCCAACATCTGAATCTCACAGTAGAGTTACGTTAGGGATGGTAATCTATTGGTGTATTGACTGACAACAATTCTGTCAGAGATAACATCAGAAAAACTGACTCTTGGAAAGACTGGTTTTTTACTAGAAATACAATGTAATGTTAATGTCAAAAAGCCCATTCAGACAGGAAAGTTAAGGAATTGTTAATGTAAAAAAGCAGATTCTATAGAATAAGAAGACCTTCAAGCTAGAGTGAATTGCCTTAATAGTGTATTTTAATACAGATAGGACTTTGTTTTCTCCTTCAGATCTCAGTAAACAGCCATAGCTGACAGGACTGGATTCATTCTGTAGGTACTCTCCACATGGCTTGAAGTTATGGCAGAACAGAGCAGTAGCTATGACAAAGATGAAGTAAACAGAGTTTTTCAAAAAAACTGGCTAAATAGTGGCATTCAGACTTTTTCTTTAGTGTTGTCATGGGGGAACCCATGCTGATCTCTCAAATGATGTCTACAAGAGCAAAAGAAAGCTCCCTGTGTTGTAAGATGGTCTATTATTCCCAGTTATCTTGTTTTTAAGCTAGAAAGTTTTAAATCCTTGCCAATTTTTTCTTTTTTTTTTTAACTGTAGACAGTTGTGGCTCTGGATGAAACTAGTAGGAGTTTTGAGAACTCTTCTATGAGCGTGATTTTAGGAAGCAACAGGAGCTGAAAAGCAACAACTTTCAGCCCAAAAGTGGTTCACATTACAGGCTGGATATGAATCTATATCCCTCAAATCAGTGGATTCATCATCTCCCTGGGATCAAGGAGGAACAAGAACAGGCAGACTGCAACAGAAACACCCTCAAACATGTTATGAAAGAAAAGAGAGTGCTCAGGAACACAGGATTACCGGAGGTGCAGGCATGGGGACGCATTTGAGGTTATACCTGACTTTGTTTATTTCCACTGGAATAGTGCTTTGCACGTGTTCCTTGCATCAAGGATATAACCAAGTCACAGTCTCCAACAAAGTCTTTGGTCCACATAGAATTTGAGTGTTACACAATGTCAGTTGCTGTTGATACGTGAATATGAGTTGGTGTAAGTGGGAAATGAGATAGTGTCATTGGGCAGGGTAAAAAAGGTGATCACATAGTACAGAATGCACTATTGATAGTTAGTCAACCTATGAAAAAACTTGGGCCCCTGTACTCAAAATCACATACTACCAGGTCTAGTGCAAGCACATATTTCCTGGAAACTTTGCCAAATGTTTACAAATAAAATCACCTTTGGTTATAATGACATCTCAGATAGACATACAGACACCAGGGAAACAAAAGTAGATTCTTTTTCTTTTCACGATATTTTTTCTTTTCTGTGATACTTTCACACTCAGCATAGCCACTTAGAAGTGCTTATTAGAAAAAGGGAAAGATTTTTTTTTAAAAAAAGCATGGATACAATTGGGGTTCTTAATCTTTATTTAGTCACTAAGTTCTGGTTTTCAGAACTAGTGAAATCTCACACCTGAAGATGTCCTGGACTTTTAGCACACTTGGTCTAGCTATGAACCCATGAGTTTAGGCATCCATTTTTGAAAGCAGGTGAAGCTTTTCTTTGTGTTTATGTCCAGCTTGAATGCCTGTTGCACAGCATACAGGTGAAAGGGCAATTATAGTGAGGTGAAGGCACTGGTTCAGGTATTAGGAGATCTGGATTCTGTGCCTGGCTCTGCCAAACCTTCTTTAAATGAGTTGCATCATCTTTGTGCTTCATTCTTTCCCATCTGCAGAACAAGGAAAACAGATCCCCATTTACATTGGCATTGCGAGCATTAATTCATTACTGTCTGTAAAGGAGATCAATCCTCTGATAAAAGGTGCTAGAGGAATGCAAAGTATTTCTATTACATAAATACGAAAATGAGGATACTGTCAAGGTCTGCCTTGGCTAAATCAGAAGCTCCAATACAAACTGCAGTCCCTTGGGAGCTGAAAACTGGCTGGTCTTTGGATATGTGGCAGGATTTGTGAATTCTGATCGGGGTAGGAATAATATTTAGCACTAGTGAAGATTTTCTTTAAGGTGAAGTTGCTGTTTCTTGGTGACACAGAGCACTTTACTGTCTAGCTTGTCACGGTTGTGTGGTTTGTGCTGCGAAGAATGTGCCTCATCTCTGATACATATTCCTGCTGGTTTCTGCCAGTGGAAAGTACACCAAGGTACTCAAGGTCCATCACAGTTCAATGGCCCCTTTTATTTCTAAGTATCGAGTCCCATAAAGTTCTAGTGACAGCCATTAAGTCTTTATGACACTCTATGGAAGCATCATAAAAGGAACATTTAGGAAGAGATTCATGAAGCAAATGAGAAGATTTCTATTCAATACTCACCCCAAGTGAGGGTCAACAGAGGACACACAAGTGCACAAGCCAAGTGTAAGTAATAATAAAGGGGTTGTTTTACAAAAATAAAATGTCCAACTTTTGGACTGTGGCTGGAGTCAGCTATACCTCAGACATACATGATTCTTGGTGTACTCCTGTTACATATTAAACATACCCTGTGTGAAGTTTGTAAATATTAGCAAATGCTTTTCTTTCCCAGTATTTGCAAGAATGCATATTTAGAGGCAAAATTTCTCAAATGCTCTAGTCCCATGGGTAAAACAGCTAGTAATGAGAGTATGAAGAACAGTAATTCCTTATTCAGTGGAGTGCTGTTAGCAGGGTAGGCTTCTGTGCATTGTCTGTGGCTAGCTAGTAGGACGGAGTCCTACTACCGTCTACCTCACCAGTTAGTCCTTCAACATCACATACCATATTTCCAGTGTGTACCACCCTTTTGGCATCAACAATATTTTGTAATGATTCCAGACCTCAGGCAACAGGAGGTGTTTAAGCACCACAGGCAGAATTGCCTCTTGACCTGGTCACAATTTTTCCACCAAAACACATTTTCCAGAAAATAACTCTTTTTCACTGGTAACTTTTTAACTTTTTTTTTCTTTTTTTTTTTTTTTCCTGGAGACACAATTGTACTTTGAAAGTTTTTGGCAGAAGTCAGGCAAGTTGGCTGCCTGGCTAAAGGTGTGACTGCCTGATGGGCTCACAATCTGGCTAGCTTCTTAGGGAACTGGCCAACTTCCTTGGCTTCCCTGCTTGTGGCTGAGCAGGTATTTTGGCTGGCCAATGGACTGCTTTGTTCCCATTTGCTGGAAACTTGGCCGCTGGTGTTTTGTCCTAAGTACAATGTTAGCAGCCTGGAATTTCACACAAAGAAGATGGTTTGGTTGGTTTTTTTTTCTTCCTGTCACCACTAGTCACCTGGAATATACAATACTAAGTTGTGCTCCAGTTATAAAGCTGTTGCATCCAAGTAGAAAGGTCTTAATATCACTTTTGACCAGAGTTTATGTTTCAACCTGTGTCTAAGGATGGTGGCAATAGACTGCAGTAATTTCTGGTGTGGTCTAAAATGTGACTACTTTTTATTGATTGGTTGATTTTTGCAAGACTAAAAAAGATGATGAAAGCCACCGTGTGCCCTCATTTTTCCTCCTTATCTTGTGATCTATCAATATATTTCAAAAAGTATCCTAGCTTAGATTCTTGACATTAAGAAAGTATTAGAATTTCTCCTCATTCCCACTACATGTGAATGCATGTGACAGTCTTGTCTATTTTTGTCTATCTAATGAAACATCAGTGCCCCAAAGGCACTGGTCATTCGTCTACTTATGCCAGCATTCTTGACACTGTCTTGGCTTCTTCCAGGCAGTCTTTTTGTGCATCAGCAGCAACACATGAGACAGCATGCCTTCTTAGATTTTTTTCAAGTGACTCCTTAAAAATTTCCTCTATTTGTCTTCTCTACACAGTTTCTTGAATTTAAACGTAGCTAATTGACAACTGTTTTGATAAGGAGTACAGAGATGTGATATTTTAGATGCTAGGATCACTATATTCCCAATGAATCTGCATGAATATTTTTTTCAGGAGATATGACTCCCTACATCTGAAGTGTAAAAATGTTTAATGGCAGTCACTTGAATACAAATTTTACATTCAATTAGTCTTGCCCAGCCCCACCCAGGAATGTATCTTATATCTAATTCATGTAACTCTTGTATATTCATGCAGACTATTATATACTGTGAACATTCAACGTAGTTAAAATTAAAACTTTTTGACCACAGTCCATCTCCTTGGATCCTCTAAGCTTTCCAGTGTCAGATAATACATGTAACGTCCATTTCTTCCTCAAGAGTTTGTAAAGAAATTACTGGAGCTAGACAAATTTTCAGCAAAGTGTATTTGGATTATTTATCCCAATTTTTTTTTACCAATTCAGTTTGAATTAATTAGGTACCTCTGGCTAGCACCTCGTCCTCCTCCTCTTTCACCACGAAGATAAAGGAGGATGTGACAGATACTGGATTTATCTGGCAGCCTGGGAGGAGAGTGCTTGCCTGAGCTGTTAGGGTTAGCACCACAACTCCACTTTGCATAAAACAGTTAAATATTACAAAAGAAAGACCACAGAAAAGTTTCAGGAATCAGCCTCCACCTGATGTGTGATAAACTCCCTGTAAGGCTGGAACTCCAATCTTTGCTCCTGCAGATGTTTATCCAAAGTGAAAGTGCATCAGGGGATAACTGGAGAGCGGTTCTTTAACCACATGTGGTGATTATGCCACTTTTCTGGGAGATGAGAAATGGAGACAGAAGACAGAGTTGAATCTGGATAGTTCATGTCCTATGTAAGTGCTACAGCCCTTGAGATACTGAATAAAGGGGCAACTGTCTCCCCAGCAGCAGTTCTGAGAACTACTCCCTCTCTAAATATTTGTATTTCTGCTTCTGTGAAAATTCTTCAAATGAAATATTTTGTGTTAGCTAGAACATGACAAATTAAATCAATTTCTAATTTTTGTTTGGCAAGAAGATTCAAATTCTGTTTGATCCCAGCTGAATTTTCACCCAAATTTTTATTTGACTGCCAAGCCACAAAATCAATTATTTGGACAGCCATCTAGTAGATGTGTCTGATGAAATTGCTCAGAACAAATTTTACTGAAAAATCACAGTGTTTTTCTGTGTTTCTGTAAACAGATAACCTCATTGCCAGACAAATATTTTTAACTATTTACCTTCCTTTTGGCTCCCACATTCCTGTAAGGTTTCAAGGACAACCAAACTATCCAAATATAGCTTGGCCTTTTCTGCTGGGATTTCTATGCTCAACATGTGGTACCCTCGCAAGACCTGGAGAACAATCTGTGTTTCTATGCATGTTGTTAAAAAAAGGTGTGTATTTTCTCATTATGTTGCATGCATCACTGAGGAGCCAGATATGTGCTATCACTTTCTTTTGTAAATACAGAAAATGAGACATAGGTAGGTAGATTGTTGGCTTGACTCTACCCAGCAAAGCCTGAAGAAGTAATAAGTGTGTAGAGTCAGATGTTCTCTTATCTTCAGTAAATTTAAGGAGTTAGCAACCCTCAGAGGCTAGTTTCACTCCACTTCAGCTAAGATACAGTAACCGATCACAGCCATAGTAACAGTCATAGAAGTGCAAACTAAGCTAACAAGTCTAAATGTCCTCTAGAAGGGGTCTAAAGCTGTCCACACTCAAATAGTTGTGCTTTTTCAGCTGAAAGGGCAGCAGCTCCTAGCTGTGGGGTGGTAGTTGGAAGCTGAGCAGTGAAACTATTGTACAAATGCATATACCCTAATGTTTGGTCTCAGATGCCAGCTCTTGCTAGCAGCACGAGTTAATACGGTTATGTTACCAGAAGCATTGCCTGGGAACTGATGTCAACAGCTCTAACTATCCAACAACTGCAAGAAAAGTGGGTAATTCAAGCTTATATTGGAATTATATCTGCTTCCTCAAACCTGTAATGCTCCACCTGCATTGCAAAGCTGACCATCTGTCCAATCCTTTTGTTTAAAAGACTGACCTCAGGAGTTGTTTCAGATAGTTACTCAGATTAACTGAGCAGATGGTTTTAAATAAACATCCACCCGAGTGGTTAACATGTGCTAATCAACCCAGCAGAGCTAACAGTCATGTGCCTGCATCTTTTGCCATCCAGAGTAGCCAGAGGTCTGTTCCTTTGAGTGGTGCAACTTCTGCAGTGCCCAAAACAGGTACCGACATAAACTCTGCGTTAGCAAGGCATTTAAACGTGTGTTTAAATATCACTGCAGCAATCGGATTTGAACCTTGAATGAAAAGCCTTGTTCAATTAGAAGAATAAAGGAATTTCCATGGGAAATCAGATTGAACATACAGCTTAGTCCAAGCCCACCTGAGACTCTGGTCAGACCAGAGGTTTACAAGGCAGGCAGAAGAAGCCTGCAGCAGGCAGATGGAAATCCATCTGCTCCAGAGTGGTTTAAGTACTGGTATAAGATCAAAGATACTTTCCTGTTCTTTTAGTTTAGTTCCTAGTCTCCTTTTAGTTCCTAGTCTCACTTTTCCAGACCACTTGCTGTATTACATGCTTTTCTCATGTAGCTCTTACTTGCCTCCAATCCATGAAAATATCAGTCTTTCCAATCTCTCTTCCTGTAAGAGGTTTTGATCATTTAGCATGCTTTTCTGTTCTCCATTCTGGATTTGCAGCAGCCTTTGCAAAGTGGCTCGCCAGTGGTGGTCCCTGGGCATCTTGTTTGGTGCCTGGCACAGCAGGGTGCTTCTCCACTTTTGATTCCCGCTGGCAAGCAGAGGGGTCCGGGAGAGGGATGGAATTTCCCAGCCCCTTTTTGTCACCATGTGTCATCTTATTGCTGCAAGCTTTGATCCTGAAAACCATTTGTAGTTAAATATGTAAAGGGTTTTTGAGTAAAGCGTGCATTAGTGATAGATGTAATTTGAAGGGTGCTGGCACTCTGGGAAATGAATGAGGTTTGGCTTCTCTGATACAATTACTAAAACTGCAGATAGATCAGCTCAACAAGCATGTATAATTTCAGTTCATTTTGCATTGGTCTCAAAGGAAATGCATGTGAGACCTTGAAAGGCATATGCTGAAACTCTGAGTAGGATTCCAGGCACCTTCAGCTGACTTAAGTTTGGGCAGCCTTAGTCTTAACTTCTCCTTTCTCTCCTTCCAGCCTGATATTACTTTCTTCTTCCTTGTGCTAGAACTAATATTTGTATGTCTGCAATATGATCTGGTTTGTGAGATGATCTGGTTTAAAGAGAATCACTTTTTTAAGTTATTTTTTTGGAAACTGTCAAGGCCATTTGCAGGCCTATGGACCATTTACATGCTTTTTCCATGGCAAATGGGATGCAAGAGCTTCATAGGCTTTGAATTCACCAGCCACAGAAGGACAGGTCTCCCATCTCTTCCACTCAGCTATGGGAAGATTTAACCTTTTAAAATTCCCTGTTCTATTTAATGGTATGTCTAATTAATTTTCTCTTAGTGTTCAGAGCTGCACTGCATATGGGAGCACTGTATCTGCAGAGCAAACTCTTAAAGCCAGAATCAGACCATACTTTTAGTGAGAGGCCACTAGAGCGGGAGAAGCAATAAATCTATTTCTAATAGGCATTTTGTCCATCAGAAGAATGTCAACAGACAAATTACCATAACCTGCCTGAACCAGCTCAGCCCTCTTGCAAATGAAAGCCCAGGTTGTACTGGGAGTGTTTGTTTTGTCATTTTTTAAATAAATGAAGAAATCAATGGTGTATTCACAGCAGCCAGTAGAGCAAGTAGTCATTTTAGATGGACAGCCCCAGAACCCTTACAGCTGGCACTAAGTGACTGCAGTTCTGGCTGGTATCAGCATTAATCCTACCTGGGTAAACACAGATTTGCCTGAGTCCAAATTTAAGCTGTATCAGCTGCCATGCTTTCATCTACCAGTTTCAGGAATGTGGTTTCTGCACTGGATCCATCTGGAAATTACGCCCCCAAGACAGATTGCTTGTCAGTGTCTCCTTGGAGCTTGTCTTCAGTGCTAAACGCTGCTTTCTCTACCTTTTTTTTTTAACCTTGGGGTAGCTGATGTACATCAACTATCCAAAGATAAGAAAGGTAAAGAATACTTGCAGCCAGAAGAACAGTTGCAGTGGGACAGGGGAGAGATGCTGGCTGTGGGCTAGACCCTTAGTACAGTAGGGCTTTGTAATCTTAGGGACACCTGGGAGCTGTCTACCATGTCATCTCATTTATGCTGGCACATGTGCTGGGTGGATAAGACTGGGGGTAAAGACTGTACAATGTGCACAAGAAACACGCAATATTTTAATCAAGATTTTGGAGTCCTAACTTTTCTATTTTGAACTGTAAAAAATTGTCAGTTCTGTACTTTTCACACTGTTTCACACACAGGGTAGTCTTTGTTTTCAATCGCATGAAGGCCCTTATGTACCTTCATCTTGGTCATTTTATTGTACGATGGCCCTTTCTATTGACAGAGAAGTAGCTTGTTGCTGTTAGTATTTTCAAGGCAGTACACTGGGGAGGAACATTGACTGGAACAGCACTGCCCAGCTGTCCCAGAGCCTCGAACAGAATCCCAAAACTTCATGGTGCAACTATAAAGGGCTGGTGTGGTCAGACCACCAGGTCCATCAGCAAGCCCTAACACACATTAGGCCACCTTCCACTAGCAAGACACAGAAAGAGGATACCCTGTGAGTCTTTTACATAGATATTTAGATAATTTTCTGTTCAAATCATTTTCCCTCCTCGTGGAAAATACTTGCCTCTCAGAAAGCTACGATTAATGCTAAAATTGTTGTTACTCACATTACAAGGCAATGTCTTTAAGTTTAGCCAAGAATATAGACAATGACGTACCTTTGTGTTTCAGATTTTGAATTGATACCACCATGTCCAAGGGATGTAGAAGATGAAAGTATTAAATCTCCTTGGTTATATGAAATTAATCAAATTAAAGTATAAGATCGAAAAGGAAAATTAAGTTCATTAAGCTGTCTTAGAATCATAGAATCATTAAGGTTGGAAAAGACCTCTAAGGTCATCGAGTCCAACCATCAACTCAACACCCCCATGCCCACTAAACCATGTCCCTAAGTGCCTCATCTACACATCTTTTAAATACCTCCAGGAATGGTGACTCCACCACTTCCCTGGGCAGCCTGTTCCAAGGCCTGACCACTCTTTCAGTAAAGAATTTTTTCCTAATGTCCAATCTAAACCTCCCTTGGTGCAACTTGAGGCCACTTCCTCTCATCCTATCGCTAGTTACTTGGCAGAAGAGACCAACCCCCACCTCGCTCCAACCTCCTTTCAGGTAGTTGTAGAGAGTGATGAGTTCCCCCTCAGCCTCCTCTTCTCCAGGCTAAACAACCCCAGTTCCCTCAGGAAAGGAAAGGAAAATTAAGTTCATTAAGCTGTCTTAAGCCATGCTAACATTTTGCTTTCTCAGTGTATTGACACTGCCAGAAGATATCTCCCCATTCTTAACTTTTCCTGAGTCTCTGTATCATAGGATAGTTTAGCAGCTGGCTTTTTACCCTGCGCATTTGCAGATCTCTCTTTGACTTCAGTTTCACTTTGCATGACATCTTTCCCGCTTCCACGCCCTGCTCTTTCCCCTCAACAAGAGATGCAAATACCAGCTAACCAACAGTTTAAGAACTTGTGATCACCATTGGCTTTCATGGTTGGAGATTGTTATTAAATGAGACGTTAGAAATCCCCAGGCATGGAAAATGTGTAGCTAGTTTGAAGCTCAGGGCTCTCCACAGATCATATGCCTGGAGATCTGAGCTTGCTTAAATGTTATAGTTCTTGTCACTTCTGACTGTGAAAGTGACCTCGAAGTGGTCACTGCTTCTAACCTGCAGCCGGGCAAGTTTAAACAATCCTAGTCAGAAGTGTGAGTTGTCTCTTTGATCTCCCTGAACTGTTAATTGTTTATCCTCAATTAAATATTTACTTTGGACTTGTTTTCTAATCTAGGGCTTTATGCCGCACAACACAGGTGCAGACTCTTGCCATTTTAAGACTGCTGACATTATTTTCAAGATAAGCTTAAGTTTTAGTGTCTTGCAAAAAGACTGAGGCTCCTAGACATGCAAGTAGTTTCTAAAAGGAGTCTTAGGCTTCTAAATCACTGAAGTGCGTTTGAAGACTTAACCTCTTTACAGAAAAGAAAACTATAATGATTAGACAGAATACACCCTGATACATAGGAAGCTATGAGTGGCTTTAAGGATTTAGCTTAAGTCAGTAGGCAATTAACTGAAGCTAAATCAACATAGAGAATGCTATGTCCACTCAGATTACATTAGCTTAACACCAGTTTCTATACAAATATTAGACTTACTTGCCTAACAGCTTTATAGCTGTGTGAGTGTAACTTTACACAAGGAACTGCTCTGAGAAATGTGAACACCTCTTTCAGTGACACCAGCCCCTAGGTCATCATTGCTATAATGTCACACTGCACCCTAAATTAAATGAGTATAACTATTTGGTATCACATACATTTAGAATGAGAACACTGATGTGGTACAATATGATCACCCACCACTTGTGGGAGTCCCAGCAGAGAGACCTCATTTTACGTAGACTCCCACATTCCCAGCAATGGCACTCAGAGAGAGTCCTTGAGCAGAGCTGGCTGTCAGAGCTTACAGTGCTTGACCTGGAAGACAGGGAGCAAGGAAACATTTAGACCACTGGTTTTGAAACAACCCATACAGCAAGGCAAGGCTGATGGCAGGGGACCTGGGAGCTTTGAAGGCTAAATCAGAGCCACCAAGTCAGCACTGTTGCACTGACAGAGCTATGGACCTGGAAGCCCAAGTTCTTGGTTACTTTCCAGACGAATTGGCTGGACTCTGAGCAAGCTGCACGTCACCAGTGGATCTGGCCTGCATTTCATCAGAAGTGCACTGAAAATATTTTGGTGAAACATTTTGGGGTTTATAGTATATATTTTCTAATAAAACCCTTTTACATTGCAATTTTCTCACTATTCTCAACTGTTAAATTTTGACAATCACCTTTTGTCATATTCTCACAGTCTGTCCCAACATATTCGATTCATTTGACTATGCAAGTGCTTGGAGATCACCTAAAAATCCATTTGCAAGGAAGAAGGACAATAAAAAATTACAGGTAACCTTCACAAAGATTTTCATCCTTCTCTGCCTTTGAGGACTGAGCAGATAAAATTATCTTATATGTGTTAATAATACCCTGCTTCAGCATCACGTCATTTCCCAGAGATTTTATGGTTAATCCATATATACTATTTCCCTCCCCATAATTCTTACTAAGTTTTCTATCTGTCTTTAGATCATTGCCCTACCAGAACAAGCGTAGTCCTTTTCTGAATTCTGTTCATCTAGCATACAGTGGGACATACTATAATAATAGCATAATATGTCATTAATATAATAAATGTTTTAAAACAGTTACTATTTTATATGTATGGTATCATTTAATGTCTTTCCTGGTAAAAAATAAGTATAATAATCATTGTGCTGAATCATCAGTAGTTCTTGAACTTGAGAATGTGTAATCTAAAAAGAGAACTTATAAAAGCATGTAGTTATTCGTTTACTCACTGGGTCCTGATTCAGCAGAACTCTTAAGTACTTACCTAAATTCCCGTGCAGCAAAGCACTTAATCTTAGATTAACTCAAGGTTTTAAATACATTTCTTTTCAAGAAAACACTTAAACTAAATATATCCATAATCGAACTGAATTACAATTCCACATTGACCAGGATAGTCAACTGGGTTTAAAAGGAACAATGAAAAAAGTCATTTGGGCCATGTTTCCACCCAGAAATTGTACTGCTCCAACTGTCTTCTAAAGTGCGGACAGTGAAGTGTTTATATCAGAGTAGTCCACCATCATATGAAAAGCAGAACATCTCAGCTACATTTTTCCTATAGGTTTCAGCTATGTAGTTGTGCTGGTAAAAGTCACTCTCGGATGAAAATATTATACTAATACTAAATAGTCCACACTGGAAATGACACAGAAATGAATAACCTCATCTGTCAAAGACATCATGAGGTTGTGAAGATAGAGCTGGATGGAAAAATACTTGCTGTGCCTGAAAAAATGTTCCTACTTCTTAGTTAACCAAAAGATTCCCAAATGATTAGGCTTTTTGGAGGTAAACACAAATGCACTATATCGCTGTAACAAAATAAAATAAATATGAGGATAGTAAAGACTGAAGTAGGGGACTAAAAGAAGAAACAGATTTATAGCTTTATCTATATTGTCAATGTCTTTCATGCCCTGGTTTCTGTTTCCATTCACATATTGCAAATGGCATAAACATTAGACAGTAACTGAAGAAATGAAACAGGAGCACACCAGTAGGAAGCAGCACTATAACACAGCAACCTCATACAATAAAGCTATATTCCAGCAGTAGGTAAAAACAAGGGCAGCTGGCAGCAGCCAAAAACCAGCAAAGGACAGAGAGTACCCATAACAGCACATCTTCTGCAATAATCAGTGGACAGGATTAATATTCTTTTTGACACTTTGTTTTTTTAGGGTTGAAATTTTCAAGTAAAGTAACATACCTTGACCTTAAGGTGATTTACAAAGGGAAAATAATAGTTTTTCTAGTTTTGGTGAGGTTCTGGAATTAAGAGGAATTGTCAATGCTATTTTTTTAAAAACTGGTTTACCTACAGGACTCTCTGGGGATCTGGATGTTTTATAGTGAGCTTTTTATTTTTGTTTGTTTGAATTACTGGCATCAGTCTCTGGTTAAATAATGTGAAAGAATAGGAAGGAAGGAAATGTAAAGTCTTTAGCAAAGACTTTTTTGCCTCCTAACTCTTTATAGGGCATTAGAATTGGAAATTTGCAAACTAGAAACTGAGTTTTAAGTAGGCAGAAAAAGCTCCCCATCACCTCAGTTAATCAGCGCTCATTTTTCTAGTTGGCTAATGTCCTATACCAGTGTTTGCTCACTGGTATAATACTTTTTCTAAAATTTTATCATACTTAAATTTCTATTAATTTTTTTTTCCTAAAATATAAACCAACAAGGTAGAGAATCCATGAATTCACAAGTATCCTTTTGCTCTTTTTTCTAAAAGGAAAAAGCACTGAAATCTTTTTTGTGTTATGACTGAAGAAGAATATTGCAAGGTTTATTTTGGTTTCCCAAAATTTGCTGGGAATCCTTGAAATTAAGATTTTAAAGGCTATGTGGTAACAGAATTTGAGGTAAATACATTTGATTTAATCCAAAAACAGATCAGTTGAGGGAGACGACCCTGGAGAATTAGTCAAGTGGTTTGATGAATTCCTAACATCTTACATTGATAAGTGGTTTTTTATCTGACAGGGAATGTTCAAATATATAAACCTACAAGCCTATAATATAAACCTATGCCTATAGGCGTATAGGCAAAGCCACATTCATGGCTCCTAGTAGTAGCTCTGTGGTTCCTAAGAGGAATTTGAAAAGCCTATATGTACCATTGCTGCTACCCAAACTTTAACCTGATCACTAAACATGAAATGTAGAATGACTTCTAAAAAGACTTTTCTTGGAATTAACCATATAGAAACTGAAAATCATACTGGGGAGCTGTTTTGTAAACATGTGAGTGAGAGGTGTTATATTTTTAACATATGACTATCTGGAAGACATTTCTTTTTCCATGAGAAATCGTTGAATTCTCTAAGGTTAGGTGAAGTATTGGTCATTGTAACGATCTAATTTTATCCTGGACTGATCATGCAAAAATACTTTCATTTTTTATTATACTACAGAAACTGATAATACTGACAGAGATTTGCCAGACTCAAACCTTAAGCCACCTTATTTTCCTACATTCATCTGTGAAGCTCAGAACTGTGTGTTTGTGTGTTTGTCTGTTCTCTAAAGAAAAAAGTATTAAAAAAGATCAGTGCCAGAAACCCAGCACCCACGCAACCCTTCGCTAACAACTTGGTGCCAACGAGTGGCCTGTGGGACTGGTGACACACTTCCTTTCTGAGCACTGACAATACAGAATTTGAATAGTGCATTGCATAACCTGAAGGTTTGTATTCAAAAAAATGGAGTAAAAGTTGCAATGATGACCAAACTGAAATCCAAACACCCAGCTATGGGTATGAAATCAGCTATTCTCATAGGCCGCTGCAGTTTGAAAAAATTGCCAGTCTTGCTGTTCCACTCACTTTCCCAAAATGTGACAAGCAAAGACTATCTTGGGCAGAGCTCCACTGTCCCATTCTCAACAGGTGAGGCACTGTTACAGCTCCAGAAGTAAAGCGAACATAGCCAGATATATTCTGTGCATCTTTATATATATATATCTATCTCTATAAAAACATATAGTGTTATAATTTAATGTGATAAAATCCCATTATGGGAAATGAATGCTATAGAACAGTTTTCAGATTCCCCTCTTAACTATCCATAATACACATATGAATCAATCTGTGAATGCAAAATTCATTTACACATGCAAATAGCATAACTAATTGAACAGTTACCAGACTTGTGTGCTCAGGTGGGGGATTATTTTAACATCTACCTCAAATTGTGTGGATGCAGTGTAGGCGTTCTGCTGAGTTTATGACTAATATCCCTCAGGGGAGATCTATGAAAGGGAGAAAATAATCTGTCACGAACATACTTAACTTGATTAGTTTGAGCCTAAACATTTGAGCAGCCTTTGAACCTGAGCCGAGATGGTTCCAGGAACCTTCTCTAAGACAAGCGCCTCTGACTGCAGGTTCAGGATTGGCGTCTCTTCCTTGTTAAAGGAACATATTGTACAGGTAAAAGGATATTATGCTGGATCTGGAAAATATTTTACAAGTATGAAGTAAGTGTGTGTTTAGATACTTAAACACTACATGCACTACTTTCAGAGAGTATTGTGTATTTAGAGCACGACCCTGACTCAGGAGGCTACATATGGCAGGGTTTGTTTGTTTTTCAGTTCCATTGCTTTTTATGTTTCTGCTCACCACTATCATGTCTAATTGTTCCTCTTGTTTTACACACCCACAGATTGCACGCTGCTTCTAAGAGAGTGTAGACAGTCCATCTCCATGCAAAGAAGGGACAAATAGTTTTGTTTTTTTTAAAAAAAAGCGTTGTTTCTCCTCATATGCTGGACCTTGAGAGGGGAATGTACCTTCGGAAGTGACCAGTGCCCTTCAAATTCTTATCTAAAGGAATCCCACAGGAAACCTTGGAGCTCTTACAAAAATTTGGACTGTCTGTTATTTATCAGATTTACAAGGACACTAGTCTTTGGCTATCAAGCCTTCTTGGAGCCACCAACTGTCCTCTCCCCTTCTGCTTGCTTTTAACAGTAAACATTGACTTAAGTTTGCTTCGTGCTACCAATCTGTAGTACAAACAGGTTAACTATAAATGCTGGCAAGATCTTAGCTCAGTATTAGCCCTGAAGCCCTGACATCAGCGCCTGGTTATGTCAAGTTACAGGCTCTCTAGCAACTGACAACAAACATTTGGACCCAGCCTTTACTGGGTGGGGAAACTGTAAGAGCATCTTTCTCACCAGTGGCCTGCTATCATTTCCCTGATTTGTTAGTCAGAGCTTTTAATGGTTGCACGTCTCTCAACATCCTCTTAGCTACAAAGTTCCCAGTACTGATTTTTCTCCCATGTGAAAAGACCCATACATTTCCTATGGGGCTGGTTCTTTTGACAAGTCAGATACTGAAGTGACCTCTCTTGAGTAACAAACCAGAGGCTTATTATAAAACTACCTTTTTAAGCATATTTCATTTGTGGCATTGTAATTACATGCATGTAAAGCAAAGCACAAGCATCCAGTGCTTGGGAAAGTTAAAAGGGATGGCTTGACAGATACAGCCTATTCTAATATCTAAGGAGCAACTGAGTTCAGAAACTATTCCTAGAGTATGATAATACAGTTTGGGCTTCTCTGAGGGGAGACATTAGTATTCCTCCCTGAGTGAACCTGGTAAGCATTCAAAAAAAAGGCAAATAAAAATCTCATAAATAATATTATGTAGAGCTACGACAATATGTAACCTGATATCATGCTTGTGAGGTAAATTACTGAGAATGATAGTGACAAAGAATATTTTCCAGCAAGAATAGGAGGTGAAGCTCTCACGTTCCAGTCCTGATGGATTCCCTGGCCCTTTCCTGGCCCTTTTCTCACAGTCCTTTTCTTCCTTCCCTTTCCCTGTCTGCTTTTGTTTTACTGTTCTTTTTTTTTTTTTTTTTTTTTTAGTTTTGTGACCTAGGGTAATTCACAGGACCATATCAGAGCTGCCTGTGAAAACACATTCCTACAACTCAAAGATGCAGTTAGTGCTAAATAATACATATAAATTAATTTGGGACCATTAGATAAAAGGTATAAAACCACCATATTTCTATTATTATATAAATTCAAAGGGCTTCTGATGGTATATTTTTGGGCCAAATCCTCCTGTTTGCAACTCAGAGCAGGGTAAAAGCTTTTTCAGCCCATGTTCATTTGGTACTACTTCCAACTTGCTGAAATATGTTCCGTCCACAGCTGAAGAGTTCCTGATGAATCCAGTTTTAACCTAAGAGTGCTTGACTTTATGACGTGGTTATCTGTACAAATGTGGAGACCTACATGGTTAAAGTTCACTGTTTTAAACAGTATATCTTCACACATACTTTTTTTAACTGTATAACTTAAAGTGTTTTGAACAATGAAATTATCATGGCTACTGCACTGACAATTCATTTTTCTACATTTTTACTTTGAGTGGTATCTTGCACACACTATTCTATGATAAACAATCCATGACAACAGAGGTTAAGTGAGTTGACAACAGAGATGTGTCTGCTCCAAAACTCCAGTTCTGACTGTATCTGAACTTCAGCAAGTTCAAAGTGAAGTGCAGGGCAATGAAACTCAGCTCTTTCTCAAGACCTTCTTTTCCTGACTTCCTGGGTTCCTTTCATTTTCTGTGATACAAATTACTCCTCACCTGGGGCATTTGCATTTACTTCTCTGAAACACAAGTTTAAACTGAAGCTGAGTCTGGGAGGAACATCCTGCTAGCACAGAAAAGAGAGCTGGTGGTGCAGAAACAGAGCGGGTGGTTCCTCTTTTTCTTGCTGGTTGAAGGGGCACTGTTCTTCTCACTGCCTCTCCTTCCTTCAGCTGGCGCCACGAGACTTCCTCTCCTCTTCCACACTTCTGCAATTTCTGACACCATTCTGAGAGCACAGAGAGACACAGTTTCTGTGTTTGAATAGAAGTGCTTTTCAGTACGTTGGCTCTGAAACACAGGAACCCAAAGAACTTGTGTATTCTCTGACCTCCTTGCTATATTTTTTTTTTTAATTCTTTAACATGTGCTAATCTCTGGACAATTTAAATGTTTTTCTAGGGAAATGGGAACAATATTTGCATCGTGAGAAAACTACAAGGAGCTTAGTAACCTGTATGGTAACAGATTCTCATGAAAAGAGCCTCTCTAGCCTAGCATGAACAAACTAATCTTTCAGCAATAAGATACAAGACACAGCATTTTTAGGAGACAAGAGAAGCCTTGGGCTGGATCTGGTAAAAGGAAACTGAAGGCTGACAGGTTACAGCCATTTGGCAAGCCAAATAACATCCAAGAAATATGTAGTTCACTGTCTCCATTTTTAAAAGGAAGTCAACCTTGGTCATTATTTCTGCGGCTGTGATGGCATTGACATGATCCATTGGTAGATGCCAAGAGGAGCCCTGCTGAGCCTGGGGCATTTTGAGTGAGACTCACTCTGCTGCCGTTCCTCTGCTGCGCCCATCCCTCCCGGCAGCACCCCCCACGGTAAGAGCTGTTGCCAGCACTGCGGCTGCGGAGAGGAAGCGCTCAAGCCCGGAGCTGGAGCAGGTGGAGGAGACCCGGCGGGGGCCCGCATTCAAACCAACCTTGTTAAGCAGCACGCGTCTGCCGGCAGTGGCTTGCCCTGTGCATCTCCTCCGTGCATGATCTGACATGCCCGGTGTCAGATCACATATAGGAGCTGAGATGTGGGCATGCATTCTCAAGCGATGATTCCCTCCGACCTCCTCCCCTCTCACATGATGCAATTACCCAATTCCAGAATTTTGACAGTTCAGAGGTCTGCAAAGGGTTGAGCCGGACTCATTTTGTATTAAGGATCAAATACGTCGGGAAGATGGTTAGGATAAGACCTGTCCATCTATAAGACCTGGAGGATTTTAGAGGTCTGGAAGGCTTGTATCCATCCCCTGCATAAACAGAATTTCTTTCGACAGATAAAACATGTTCCTGTCTGGACCAACAGGAGAGGAAAAATCTGAAAGAATTAATAGGCTGTTTTTCAATGAGATGCTTGTTGGTTTTTGTTTGTCCTATTCCGAGACACTATTTTTGGAGAAATATATTTGCTTCAGCAAGTGCACTTGGGAGCCTTGACCCATGTCATCACAGCCACTGTACTCAGCTGAGCCCTTTCACAGCAGGTTGAAAAGGCAAACCAATGCTCCATGCCAGGCACCGCATATGACACAATGTTCTGGTATTGCTGCATGTAGCTGGCACTCAAGCAGGAACATTTCTGAATAGAAACTGCATTGTCCAAGCATGAACAATGTATGGAGGTGGACCACGCGAACAGGACAGAGCAGTGGTGTAAAAGCTTTCCTCTGCCATAGTAGATGCAACCTTCATTCTTTGTCTTCATAGTTCAGTAGGCACAAGGGCTTTGGTGGTCCTTTCCAGGTTGAGGAGAAGAAGGAAAAATAAAGACCCCCACTCCTCCCAAGTAATCTTTAATTCTCTTTAATCAAAATTCTCCCATGTGCAGAAGTGTAACACAAGAGTTATACCCCACTTACAGCCAACCTGAGGATTAAATAGAACTCGGGTGCTGTATAAACCATATCCTGGCCCTGCACAGGGCTGAAATTCACTCAGTATTGTTCTGTGCACGGTCCTTCAGTGAAGAAGTCAATACAAGGAATCAAGAATATACCAGTATTACCATTCTTAGCCTACGTATCTGGTTCCACTGTCTTCCCTGTTGGCCCGACAAGTGTTGATATTACAGCAGAGGCAGCTGATCCAGCTAGAAGACGAGCTGGCTGCAGGACTGGCCATAGAGAAGATCACAGAAGAAACAGAATATGAGAAACTGTCAGAGCTCAATGGGAATAAGTTGTGTGCCTGAACTCCCCCCAGAACAATAACTCTTTCTAGTTTGGAGGAGTTTTAGTATAGAGGACTTCATAGCTCAGCTTTTTGAATGTGATTGCTTCAGCTGAGGGCTTTGCATGTCGCAGGTGGCCTGTGTCGGTTTCAGTGGTTTTTCACAGGTGCCTAAAAGACGATTTATGAGTTCTGATATATTGCCTGGAAATGGCCTCCCATATGTGAGATAATACTTAGTGTTACAGAAAGATACGACTTTTTGTGTCCTGCATTCCAGCTCATGTGTAACCTCCCACTCTCATTTTTACCTACTTTCCCCACATATCATTTGGATAGTTTTAAGAAATATAAATGTGCTGGGAGCAGGGAAAGTTCTACTGACTTTTTCCTCTACGACTGTGTAATGTCTGCCTTTCTGTGGAGCTGAGTTTAAAAGTTTGATCAGGTGTGCTGGAATCTCTTCTCCTACCCAGTCTGTTTAAAAACAGGCATAGATGGTGTAAAGAGAGTGACCAAAAAAGGCAGAGAACTGGATATGCAGCTTTGAAGTTAGTTCAGGAGAATATCAGAGTCATTCTTTCCATTGTTATTTGAATGCTCTCATGACCGCATGGTACAGTGTATTCTTTGGAAAAGAAGAGGAGTGCATACGGGGGAACAGATTGGACAGTGTTATACTCTCAAGTTATTTGCCATTCACTCTGCAAGGTACAACTGAAAACATAATTCACTGCAGTGGCTAACTGAAAGGTGCATACTGCTTCTGTATGCATTGGCAAACTGTCGAGCTGCTAGTGTGAGCTCTTCCTTACACCTGCACCCTGGCCCTGATGTGGGGTACCCAACTGTTGTGAAAAGCCTGTGTGGAACTGCAAAAGTCACACATGGAAAAGACCAAGAGGTTGTTTGATCCATCTCCTTAGCAGAGCCAGGTTGCACCTTTTATATTATTCAAGGCATTTTTATTCTCCCTTTCTTTCTCTCTCAGCCACTGTTTGAAGTTACTAAATCCTGCTAGCCACATAGGACTGAATTCAGGCTTTATGTCTAAACAACAATCAATGTAACAACAGTAGATTTCTGATATGGAAAACTGTCAGACTCAGAGGCATTCTCCACAAAGTGGAGACCAGAAGAAAGAAAAGGTTCAGAGGCATTCTCCACAAAGTGGAGACCAGAAGAAAGAAAAGGTTCAGATTTGAACTGGATCTTAAAACTTGGGACCTCTGTTCAGAAACAGATACAAGTTTGCATCAAGATTACATGGAGGAAAGACGTTTTAGTTTAGTCACTCCAGATATGAAAGCCAACTTTTTTCTGGAAAATAAAGATGGTAGCGGTAGTATCTGTTCATCGTGTAGTCCTGTTGCCTACAACGCGTTCAGCGAAGGCCTGCAATGGCAGCCAGCCTGCACAACCCTTCCTGCAGTGCCGCCCTTTCTTACAGTGCCCACCTCACTGCAGCAGCCACCTCCCCACTGTGTCTTGCCAGTGAAGGACCGCATCAGCTTTTCCGCTCCTCTGTACTAGTGACATTAGGTATCAAAATCCCTTCTCTGCTTTACCTATGAGCCCCAGTAATGTCCTTCCCACACTGCTCTATTAACTGGTGCCAGATTTCCACACATTATCATGATAATGGATATTCCAGTTGTAATCTTTCCACGTTGCTCTCCAAGCCGATTTAGATGGCAGCATTGCAGCATGCCCTGCAACCAGTCCAACTATAAAGAAGGGCAAAGGAATTGAATCTCTCTAGATTTCATACAACACTCCAATAGAGAGCTGCAAAATAACTCACTTCACACTGCTGAGAATAATCATTTGTTAGTTAATGTACAATTGTGTAACTAGGACCTTTCCCGGCATTAGAAGGAAATCTGAGAGGCAGGTCTTCAGCTGATACATGCAGGTTTAACGATCTTGTCCCAAGTGCTTGTAAAAGACTAATGTTGAGACAAGCCCAGAACTAAATGAGGCCTTGTTTATTAAGCAAGGCTGCTGTACTAGCACTAGACAACACAGCAGAAGAAAGACATTTCTGACAGTTCTTTCATTCAGCTGGCTTAGACATTGCTTCTTTGTCACGTTTTAATAGCTCTGTGTCAATTATCAGTTCCTTTAGTCAAAATGAAAGTTGCATTGTCATCTGTTTATAATAGACACACATTGAAATAACGTACAACACAGTTAACGTCAGCTGGCAGGTTCTGGCCACTTCTGTTCAGTGAAAGCAGCACAGTTTCTTCATCCCTGCTAAGGAAAATGATGTTTTCTGTAGGGCAGAGGCAGCTGTCGCGGGGTGTGTTGTAGACGTAATACAATAACTTCAGCAAGACAGCCCAAGCCTGTCCATGTGTTTGTGACACAGTGGGAGTAATGCAAGACAGTAAGCTCCAGACTACTTTTAGAGTTATCTTGGAAGTCGGGGGTAGAGGGGTGAGGGGTGTAGTTTCTGCAGGACACATTTCTGCACTTATATATGGGCTGTGGTAATCAGATGTCTCTTATGAAAATTAAGTGCTTCAGGCTTCTTGATATATTGCCAGGGCAACCTTAACTTGGGCAAAATGTTGCTGCTCCTCCTTCCCCTGTGAAAATTTCATCACAAAAGGTGATGATGCAAATTGCTTTATAGGATCACAGACACACCTTTTATTAACTCTGATTGTCACTGAATTGCAAAAGATCAGGGGTGAGAGTAGGGAATGAAGCAAGGGTAGAAGATGAGGCAGACCTAAGAGCCAGGCTCCCCAGCTTGGGGAATCTTTACTGTTACAAGTATCCCCAACCAGTGAGAGTTCTTGAGCAAAGGCTGCTGACCTGAGTAAGTGTTTGCAGGTAGGTCCCATTATTTGCATACACTTCCTTGTTCCAAAGAAATCTTAAACACATGCAAGGAAAGCACTGATTTTTCTGTCCTGACCGAAGCAATGCCATCTGCAGAGTTCACCCATCTTACTGACTCAGTCTTTTAAAATAAATTAACTACCCCATGTAGTTTTTATTTCCTCCTCCTCCCTTTTTCTCCTTCTCTCTTTGGCAAAAGAAATAACTAATATTCAGAGAAAATGAGTTGTGAAACCTCTAACAGCCTGCTAACCATTAGTTTCTATAACCCATGTTGGCAACGCAATATTCATTGGGGACCTCTGGCTGGCTCAGATGGTCCTCCTGAGTGAACGAAGCAGCTAGGGCTCTTCACCTCTGTTTGGATGCCCTTAGAGAGCACCACATCACTTCACTTTGATGGGGTCAGTGTTCCCTTCCTCATCCTTCTTCTCTCCCCTTCCCCACCAACTGCTCCAGGGATTTTTGCAGATGTACCAGATCCCCAGGTATAGTTAGAGGTTGTCTATTCTTATGCTCTCTGCCTTCCCTCAACTCTGATTCCTGCCAGGTCTCTCCCACACCTCGTTGCTAGCACCATTGTGAGTCTGACCTGAGTTACCAGGACTTCTCCATGAGTTCCCAAAGGAGAGCAGCAACATGGGCAATTTGAATCTGCTCCCATTCACTCACTGCTTCCTCAGTTTCCCTGGACTTTATTCCAATTCTGAGACCAACAGGCCATTGGACAGAATGAAGAACAGAGCACTGCTGAGGTGCTACACAATCTGAGGAAAACCTCCAGCACCTGACTTGTTTTACCACATCAGTCATGGGTTATCCTGCAATCAACTGTGACCCTCCACACACATCCCTGAAAAGCCATTGAGAGCCAAGAGCATGGTGCTCACCGTGAGTCCAGGACCAGTGTAAGTTATAACTTGCAGCAGCTTTTATGCTTATAGCAGTGACAACAGTCTAGCTGTTGACCAAAGCAGTAGACCAGGTGGATTTTTTCCTGATGTTCCAACTCAGTCATTTTTGTGCCAGGTTGCCTCCCTAGAGTAGTATCTGCTAGTGACCTGGATTTGCTTGCTACTTCTACACCTGGTTTTGGCATGTGGGAGGCACCATTGGAAAGCAACAAACACTGAAATCCAAGTTCCCTCCAAACCCTCTTAATATCTCTCCTGATAATGGTCTAGGAGGGTACAAACCATAAGTTAAAAGCCACAAACAGCTTGAAAGCCCTTCACTTGCAGGACAGCTGTGGGTGTTATGGCTCAGCCCTCACTGACTTCTTTCCCAATACCACACATGATGGAGGAGGGACCACAAAGGACCACGTGACAGGCAAAGGGGCTGTGGAGATAGACTATGCCAGGAACTCTTGTCTTCTTACAAAACTCCTTTAAGCACAGAAAGAAGAGGCACATGCATGGAGACAGCATGGCCCAATGACCCTTCCTTCATTCCAGGACACCAAGCACAAAGGCAACTGGTATCCATAGCAAAACAATCTTTAAAATTCATACTCCTTTAACTGTATGTAGCCAACTCGCTTGCTTGCTTGATTGATCTTTTTTGCCCCCAGATAATACCCAAGCTAACCTTGCAAGCTGTTGCTGCAGGATTTAGAACAGGAGAATGGTTGATAAGAATATGATCCTTTTGAATGTTTTAGGGTGTAGAGCTGTCCTCATTTGTTATCCACAAGACTCCATTCACCCAAGAGGGAAAAAAAAAGCCATCAACATTCTCTCTGCCTTTCCTCTGCCAAAATTAATGTGGTGAGTTTGTTTCTATAAAGGAAAGAGGTAGGTGGGAACAGCTCTTCAGGCATGTTGACTAACAAAACGTGAGCACTACACGCTGGGCATGGAAGGGAGCCTGATGTGGATGTGAGAACTGCCCGGTCACACACAAGGCCCTCCATTGCACAACCTGGCACACAGACATGCAACTGCGCAACCCAACTGGGAGACGGGGGAGGCCAACAACTCCTTGAATTCTCCCCTGTAATCTGCCCTTATCACATTCAGGCAGACGCCGTAACACCGGGGAAGACTTTTGCACTGCATGACATGAGATTGATAAAAGTTAATTTAAACTGGTTTGGGAAACAAGTCTCAGAGCAATGTGCATACATTCATCCATATTACTATACACAAATAGAATTTAACTCCTTCTTAATGACACAGAAATAAGACTCGACAGTGATGTTTTACATAACAAAATAACAGATTGTTGCATTATTCACTGACTCTGTTACCATGGTGCTCAGCTAGCCTTGAGCATACTATCTAGAATAGTAATCTGCTCCAGGTATCACAATGGTAAAACCCAGTCCAGGACTGACATCGTCCAAGTTGGGGTTTTTTGTACAGCTGTATGCTGAACTGTCTAGATCACTGACATGAATGTCAGTGCGAAGGACTGCCATAAGTGGTTGGTACTACCAGTGTTTGTCTGCAAGACCGAGGCCATGTTGAAGCAGAAAGAGAAGGCCAAAGTCCTCTTTTGTAAAATATTTTGAAGGAAACCGGGTTTCATCATCCAGTTCTGAAGATCCAGTGACTGCTGTGGATGGCTGAGGAACAAGGCAGTCAAGGAAATACAAGCAGAAAAAATGTTGAAATACCTGGACTTCCTGATGAAGAAATTTCTCTCGAACACTTGCAGGTATCTCAGTGAAAAACAGATGATCCAAATGCATATTTTTCCTTGAACACATTACAGCCATTTCACACAGGTATTGTATTCATCACCAGGTATTCATTAAGCAGCATGACTAACATCTGTCATGTGGTGTTTGTTCACTCATTATCTGTCCATGGGTGAAGAAGTCTGTTGCAGTGGTATGCAGGTTGTTTTGGTAAAGATTTTTGTTCTTTTTTTATTACTATTTGGTATCTGTTACTATACATTCAGGGCACAAAACGTGCTATGTGTAAATACTTAGGCCAAGAGGTGTGAACAATCCCATGGAGAATTTTCGAACTTTCTACAAATGTCTCATATAAAATTCCGCATCATCTGCAGACCAGCCTTACCCTTACTGTACGGACTGGACTGTAGCAAAGAAGCAAAATTGTTTGTCACGATAGTACACCCCTCAACTTACTTAAAACTATACATGGCTAGATGTATAACACTTGAAAGCAACGTTGGAGGTGTCCAAATTTCAATGGATAAAGAAAAGTGAAAGATGCAGAGTTGACAGGCATCGTCGTGAACAGAGCTATCAACCAGCCAAAAATAGACTTCCAAGTGAAAAATGGGAGAGGCTTGAAGAGAGGCTCATAGTTCATACTCAGTACAACATGCAGTCTTTGCCACTACATGACAGGTTTCCTTTGACCAAATAATGTCTTTTATTTGCTCCATCTAAAACATTTTCTGACATTTATTCACTCGTTTCAGGCTGTTCTAGGAAACATCTGTACAGCAAATGTGTCTTAAACATACAGCTTGGATGAAAGAGATTTCCTTTTGGACTGGACAGCCTGAAATAATGACCTATGCAAATAACACAAATGATTGATACTTGTGGTATTGCTCACCACAGTGCTATCTGCTGGTTTTCCCCTGATTTTTAATGAGATTTTAAAGCCTTTGAGTGATTAACCCCAGCCTTTTCATTAACTTAGCTAGCATGAAAAGCTATGGGGCCTATGTGGCAGGTGCTGTGGGTTAACAATAGGGGTACTGTTCAATCCAAGGGAAACAGAGTAGAAAAGGGCCATGAATAAAAGAATATGGGATCTTTTATGAGGTCAGGAGAGGCATTTTAGATCAGAAGGTGCAAAGAGAGGCCAGCTACAGAAAACATTCCTTCTTACTATGCTCACTTGGACAGCAGCATGAAATTATGCCTTGTAATTTGTTCTGCAAAAGACAAAGGAATCAAAGTGAAATATCTAAATGCAAGAAGTTTGTTGATAATCAGAGGATCACCTCTGCTTGTAGGAGTAGTTGGCTGTGGTTCCCTAGGGAATAAACTATTTTTCTGGATGGTGTTCCTTACCAGGCTCACCTCTTTGAAACTCGGAGAAACACAAGGAGATGACAGTCTAACAAGTGCAATAGCATTTCAACACAGGGAAAAATGGTACGTGATTTACAGGTTTGTTTGTTTTTAAACACTGACTGACTCAGTTACTGAGAGCACTAATTATGCAATCAGTGATTGGGAGTTTAGAATGGAAAGTAGAAATGTTCAATCAGAATTGCAAACAAGCTTTCTAAAAAGTGCCTGAAAGTGTATTTGCTCTCATCTGCGCTTTATAATTGCAGTAGGTTCAGGGTCATTCGAGTGACTCCTTGTGCCTTTAAGATAGTGTTTCAATGGTATAAATGGGCCTTTAGAGACTTAGAGACAGATGGAGAAGAGTACAGTTTCAAAATTTAATCAAATACTTTCCAGTTACGAAGCACAGATGTTCAGGGTCAGGAACACACAAGTGTAATATTGCTATAACGTGTCAGGCTACTGATACTGCTGTTGGAATAACCTAACCATTTGCAGGTGAGTCAGAAGAAGATGTGAGAGCACCAAAAGGAAAATTATATCATAGCTTGCCTATGGGAAGAGTTCTTCCTCCATACTTTCAGTCACTTGCCATAAGTATTTACATACTTTACAGTTTTTAATTTTAATTTTAAATCGGTGAGGCAATGATGGATGCTCATATTATTAATTTATATGGCCAATGGCTTTTCAAGTTTTGCAAAGGTCTTGGGCCAAGTGATAACACCTGGGAATAATTTTCCTGTGGTAATTACGCATCATGAAATTCTTTTTTTCCTTTTAATTAAAAGTTCTGCCTTACAACTTCATGAAACATCCCTCGGTTTTGCCTCAATAAAAAAAAAAAAGATTACACTTATTATTTTAAAAATGTTTATTATGATGCCTTCTACTTGATCTCTCCTCTAACACATATAAAAGGTTTTTTGTTTTTTTTTTTTTACTACTACAGTTTGGCAATCCTTTTCTCTTCTTAATGTTTCCTTTGCATAACTGGGGACTCCCATGCAAAGACAGCGATGCTGATCACGTAACATGCTTGTGGATTTTGTGGTTTCTCCAGTCCTGCTTTTAGGCTGCCAGGAACCTCTTGCAGATGTATTTTCACTGAGCACTATACACATTAGTAGGAAGGACTGCTTAAGGACCATGTAACTTTCTGTGGGCAATCTCACAAGAGCATCCATTGGGCATGATTCAAAGTTTTACAGATAGGTGTCTGGATACCTTGTAACCAAGGTAGTTCCTTTGCTTTCCACATGCTCTCCTTTTTGTTTTCTCATACTCTGTTGCCTATTTTCTGCTTGTTTCCTTCCTTTTTCCCATTCTCCCTCCTCCAGTTTCAACTATGTCCGTATGAGAAATTTCAGCTGACTCATCTTAGCCCTTTCGTGTGTGGACTCCAGCTGACATACCTATAAGTCCCAAAATCCTTAGTGTTGACGCAGTTGATACGGTCAACTCTATATTTTTGAGTGTTTTCTTCCTGTTGGGGGGGGGGGGGGAGGGTTGTGCTGGAGAAGACAGAAAATAAGTTATCCCCACAAAAACAGTGTTTCTAAGATGAACCATGTCCACACCATAAGCTGCGATGCATAACACACCGCCCTAACCTGTCACTGACTTGGTCTTTCCCTGACCCCTTTAGCCCCATTTCCAGCCCCATTCATTCAAATCCGTTGGGTTGCCTTTCTTCTGCCTCAAAGTGTGAACACAGGGGAGCGTGCACTTGTGCGCAGCTGTAAGTCACTCCCAGGAAGGGCTTCATGAACATGGTGGGCTTCAAGAGAGCTTCTGCCCAGATGGAGTTACAGGAGCATCTTGTGGAAAAATCACCAGCTGGGGTCTCTCCCTTGCTCCCAAACTCGCAGGCACATGCAGGGGTGCGTACAGGAACATTTATTTATTGAACGTACAAAATGCAGGATGGAAGGGAGATACAGTTCCTGCTGTGAAGGTTCTGTAATGCACACGTGTGGACAACATCTCGGAGAAGGGGTGAAACAGTCCCGCTTCTTTTCTCCTCAGAGGTCCTGCTCGCCTTCCCCCTGCGCTTCACTGGAGCCAGGAAAGGCAGCTCTCGTTCCACAGCCTTCCCGTGTCTAAAACGAGAAACTCTGCTGAACCTGGCAGCACGAGGGAAAAAGTAACATGAAGTCGCGGGACGTTACTCCTTCTTCCCTTGACTCAAGTTAAAATACGGAGGGAAAACACGGCTCTGGGCGCAGGGACCACGCCTGCTCGGGGGGAAGGCGCCCGGGGCCGGGATCACCTCAGCGGCCCCCGCACCCGCGTGCGCAGGGCGGGAAGAGGGGAGGTCGCGGCCCCGCTCCCCTTCCCCCAGGCGGCCCCTCACGGGCAGGCGGTGGCTATGGCCAGACCCAACCGCCGCTCTCCCGCCCCACGGGGACCGGCTGCCCCTCACCGGGGCGGCGAGGTCGGCCTAGCCCACGGCGGGGCCGGGAGCACCCCCGGGCGCCCCGCCGGCCTTTCCCCCGGCGGCAGCCCCGCATGCGCGGGCGGGTGGGGGGAGGAAGCGGGACGGCACCAAATTCAAATCGCTGCTGAGGAGGGAGGGGAGAAGACCGGGGGAAGGAGGCAGCCGGGGGGAGCGGAGAGAAGCGGAGGAGGGAGGAAAAGAGGGAGGAGGAGAGAGTGGGAGGGGAGTGTGGAAGACTCTAAGGGAACGCGGCAGAGGCCGGGAGAGGAGGCACGGCGGACGGCGGGGGAAGGCAGAGGTGTCAGGGGAAGGACAGGGCGGCTTCGGGCACCCACGGCCGCAGCGCGGGGCAGCCGCCCCGGCCCGCCCGCCGCGCTCTGCCCGCCCTCCCTGCCTCCCGCCGGCACCATGGTGGACAGGGGCCCCTTGCTGACCTCGGCCATCATCTTCTACCTGTCCATCGGGGCGGCGATCTTCGAGGTGCTGGAGGAGCCGCACTGGCGCTCGGCTACCGACGACTACAAGCGGCAGAAGACGGAGCTGCTCAAGCAGTTCCCTTGCCTGGGCCAAGAGGGACTGGACAAGATCCTGCAGGTACAGCGGGCGCCGCCGGGGCGGGGGCTGTGGCGGGGC
>VZTQ01009417.1:0-44604 GCA_013400755.1 Pelecanoides urinatrix | reverse complement strand
AACCATTCTAGGATTCTATGATTGTGTTAATAGAAAGAGCAATCAACAAGTCCCTCCTCCAACTCAAAACAATTCGCAGAATGTGAAGAGCTCACATTAACACCTTGGTGCTAGTTGGCATCTGTCACTAAATAATCCACAACAAGAAACATAATTCTGGTGCCGGAGTAATTGTGGATACACGAAACCCTCTTCCCACATCCCTAAGATGACAAGTACCACACTTCAGTGGTGGGGGTGTTCAGAAACAAGCCCTGTGTCACTATTTCTCCTTGGGGGCTTCAGAAGAACCACGCGCACCCATAGAGCAGAGATTAAACCCCCAGTGCAGGGCTGGGCGCCAGGTTTCGCTTTAGCCACTGGAGAGCCGCTGATACAGGCAGACCAGCATTTGTTATGTGGGGTTTTCTGTCGGGTTTTGTTTGGGAATATTCTACACATCTTTTATCAGGATCCCCTTTTCCTCCCTAATTAAAGGGAGTGTCTCCTTCCTGGTGGCAGAGGAATCCTACCTGTGGATGAGCATCACCAGTCCCTTTAGCATGGATAAAGTGGAGCTGTCAGAAGGGAAGCCCAACGCTCCCCAAGATCCACCACGTGAGCAGTTAACCATCTCAACCTGCCTCTTACAGGAACAAGCCTGTGCGACTATTCCTGAGCCCAGCCATCGCCGAAACCCACGGAGCTGCGAAATTCAACCAGCTCTGACAAAGGGCAGGGACCTCAGAGCCCTTAACTTTCTAAAAGATTCATCAAAACGGGTAGGGGGAGAGATCTCCAAGTGCTCTCCCTGTGCAAACAGTTACTCTGGCTCTGGGCCGTAGCCACAGAAAACCAGGCTCTAACTCCATCGCCAGCGAAGATACAGCCCTAGAAGAGCTGTGCAGTAGGTCCAGGCAGATCATCGCCACTGCCCGACGTTACCCCCTCTGCAAATCTACCAATGGGCAGGCTTTCAGAACGCGCTTTCAGACCTTGCTCAAGAGAATCTAAGGAGACTCGAAGTTTTGTCAGTTCTTTCCTCCCGCATCAACATGTCCGGGACGTACAAACACTATGCTATGACTACCTCAGTCGCCCATTCAGCATAAACCCTGCCGAGCAGGAGAAAAGGCCTAAGAAATTAGGTGCTTTTACCCTGAAATCTCTTTCTGCTACATTGAAGCTGTTGCCCCAATATTGGCTGAGGACAGTGATGAAGCACCTTAAGGCACGCATGGTACCTTGGCCAAGTTTGCCATGGCTGGCACACTGAGCCAGGTGCCACCAGCTGCTTCTAGGATGAAGCACAACGGCAACTGGCAGAAGAATCCTAATCCAAAACAGGACCACAAAAAACAGTGAGAATGCTCTATATTTTCTGCTGTGGTAGTGGCTTGCCCAGTTAAACCTCCTAGGGATTGGGTTCAGACACTGTCAGCAAGAAGTTGACTTTAATTTGTGAAACCACCTGCTCTTGGGACAAGTTTCTCCACAGAGCAGGCTTAGATCAAGTACCTCTTTGTGGCCATTAGACAACTAACGTCTCACGTAGGCTGAGCAAGCAGAGCCCTGGAAGGCCACCATGGCTCACAGGACACACTGCAGGGATTTTTTTTTTTTTTTTCTTTTCTTTAAGAGACCTCATTAATTTCCCCCTTCTTTCAAATCACCAAAAGCAGCATTGGTTTGCAGGAACTAGTTGAACATGTGCAGGAAGCCCAACCATAGTGCTAAGGGCTTGATACTTCATTAGGGAAAGAGAGGGAATTTAACCACGAGGTCTTCATGAATTTATTGGTAGCTATTCTGGGTCTCTTCCACCTTAGTTGCTCCTTGAATTATCTGACCCATTTCTTCTCCAGTGCAGGAGTGCTCTGGTTTAAATGTTTGGACATTAGGAAAAAATTCTTTCCTGAAAGAGCGGTCAGGCCTTGGCACAGGCTGCCCAGGGCAGTGGTGGAGTCCCCATCCCTGGAGGGATTTAAAAGACGTGTAGATGAGGCGCTTGGGGACATGGTTTAGTGGGCATGGGGGGGGTGGGTTGAGGGTTGGACTTGATGATCGTAGAGGTCTTTTCCAACCTTAACGATTCTGTGACTCTATGAAAGGGGTGACGCTCCAAACAACACAGCTGTGCTGAGAGGCACAGGGAATATTATTTCATTTTCATTTCATGTTCAGAAATGGGCCATCTCCTGACTTCAAACAAGGAGGCAAAGCCCTGGAAGCGGAGGTGATGTAGGCACTGCAGGGTTGATGACTTCTGAGTGAAGGGGCAGAGTGAATGCAGTCACCCCGGTGTCCTCCCTGCAGCTTCAAGGCAGCCTGCGGCAAGGCAAGGCAAGTCTGAAATAAGCCGACTGTCAAGCAATGCACTTTCTAATGCCAGGTTTCACCAGTTACTGCGGAAGATGTTCTGTACAGAACACACACCTGATACCTTCAAGTTACCTTACACCTATCACTGACATCACAAGAAAAAACGGAGAATATTTTTGCAGGCTTGCTGATATTAACACATCTCAAGCACAGCGAACACCAACGTTGTTTTTTCTACCTCTATGAGCAATAACAATGACAAAAATACAGCAGCACTCATTAGGAAACCTCTCACAGAAAGCCCTCCTATGAAATTGTTTGGAAGTAGTGCAGAAATCCCACCGTGACCGTCTGTGAGAGCATGCTGCAGAACAGGCAGCCTATCCATGCATGGCTTCCAAAGCAAAACCCAGAGTGCCAGAGCACAAAAACCAGCACGACAGTTACACTGGAGCGATTTTCTTTTGTCCGGCCATCGCCACGATCTGCAGGTGGCACTTCAGGGTTGGGACAGCAGCACACGCTGAACTGTGCTGGATTCTGCCGCCAGCTGAACCGTGCAAGTTCATTCCCAGCAGAGGGCTTGGTTTGCTAACACCGCTTTAATTCCTCCTCCTCGCATCAGATCCTCCCAGGACACAAGAGCATCCTCTTCCTCCATTAGCAACACCACCTGGGTCACGGCTAAGCTGATCTCTCACAACAAAACCATGTGAAGTGTATGCCATGTACCTACGACATGAGGACTTCAGGCATTCTGATGAGGAGTCAAGTTCAACAAGTTGCTATAGCAATTTCCCACCCAGGATTCACCAAGTCTGGTATTTCCTTACAAATTGTGCTTGCGAGGAAGGTGAAGTAGCTTGTCTCTCTAGCAACTGCTTCAAAGCTTCAACTTCCACAGGTAAAATCCATTTTTCACGGAAGAACACAAACGATTTGATGTGCATATTCCCCTGAATACTATTCCACAAAGCATAATTGGAACATCGGAAGAATGTCCATTTTTAAAATGCAGCCAACCTAGACTAGATACTCAACTGTATTCCTTTTAACAATTTCAGCTTTCTCTAAATGCTATTTTAATGGGTCTTCAGCTAGTGGCTAACCTTTTAACATCTCTAAAAAGGAGAGTTATAGCCAGACACGACCTAATGGGAAACCCAAAACATTCTGCAGCAAGCAGTGCAGTCATTAGATGCACTGCCACCTCCTAGCCTGCAATGAAACGATGCTGCCATGACAAACAGGAATGGTTTCTGGTGCCATCTTCTGTAGAAGTGGGATCATAGCCTTGTGCACAAAGAATACCAGCTCAAACGCACGTACAAAACATGGATGGGGTAGCTGGAACTAGGTTTCACTTTAGATACAGTCAGTCCTCTTTTTCAATGCTGAATCGTGGCTGGGTGCTGTTGTGCAGTTGCCAGACACTGCCAAGCAATGGATTGAGCGATCCTTTGTGAGGTTTATGGAATATTTTCACCTCTCTGGCATAAAAACAGATTACAAAAGTATTTTCACATGAAAATCTTATTTTTCACGTGATCTTGGCTCAGTGAGGAGTCTGAAACTTCAGTAAAAAAGAAAAGAGAGTTGGCCTTAGATCATCTGTACCCAGCAAGCTGTGTTGTGTTAACACACCAAGGAAGGATGCTCACATGATCAGCTTTCGGGGAAATGCCAAACTCACCGTAGAGAGCTGTCCAAGTTTGATTGATTACATCTAGACATACAGTTCCTGACCTGAAACATATGGAAAGGATGGAATTAAACACAGTCACACTCAAAAATACTCTGGGGATTTAGTATAATCTACCCCCTCCCTTCCCCTGCCCTTCCCCTGCCCCACTCTTTCAGATAAGCTATGATTTACTCCTGTCTTGTGGTTAATAGAGGGGCAGCCTTTAACGACATGAATCTTCATACTCTGCACAAAAGAAAGTAAGTTGGAGCCATTACTGAATTAGTTGGTCCGCGTGGGGCTCTGCTGGACAGACTGAAGCATAGCTGGCTCCCCTTAACAAACCTTAACTGAAAAAAATGTGGCAAAACATCTATGTTTTGAAGAATTTTAGTACAGATGTGAACTTCAGCTAAGAGGGAGCTATGGCTTAGCTGACGCTGTTCCTTGTTTCTAGAAATGATGCCAATGAGGAGGGGGACTGGCAACCTTGAATTTTCTGTAAATGAAGCATGTTACAATACAAAGACCTGCAGCATGCAGCTCTCTAGTCTTGCCCACAGCCTGACCCACTCCTGAAAGTTTTCGACATCTACTTCTATCAAATCCCCCACTCTGGACTCTTAGATTGATGAAAGCATTATTCAACCCATCAGCGTATTATTGTGAAGCCAAAATACGGTTACAACTAGACAAACTCCTGAGAAAAACCACACACCAGGGATTTACTTACGCTTCGTCAATGTTGGGATGGAAAATTTTATTCATGAATCCTGCAAAGAGACACACTGGTAAATAGCAGAAAACAGCCAAAGTTTCTTTCTTTTTTTTTTTTTAATAAGAGAAGTCTGGAATTTACTCAGTAAGGACTCATCTGACTACTTTCAAAGAAAACCCAGCCTTAGCTATATACAGCTATGTAACCTTTAAAATACACAGGCAACATTCTGCCCCGGGGTCCTTGTCCATTCCCTCGAAATTCAGCAAACCCCTCTGTTTACAGTGCAACCGTACCGCAAAGGTTTTGTGGTTCAGTACTATCTTGAAAGGAACTGCCCATCAGCACAATCAAACACCCACATCTGATGAAGTGTTTTTAAAAGCTGCAAGGATCTTTTGAATAAACACTAAACACAAAATTTAAGCTCAACATTTGCTTTAAGATTCTTTTTTTTTTTTTAATGTCTCCCAATAAAGATTTTCTATGAACTTGAAGTCGCAACATTAGTCTACATTTGTAAGCCATTCAGGGGCAGAGCGCTAATACTTCAAGTTTTGCATCAATACAGCAATTAATTAATCTGCTGGTACCTCTGGTCTCCTTGAAAAGAAAACAGCTCAGATGCAAGGTCTAGAATGAGAAAGCTCATCATGGCTTTGTCGACATTTCAGACTTCTAGATTTGATAGTGCTTTCTTTGTTCTGACTTGCAAATCGAATTGTTAAAAAAAGTCCTGTGGTTTCAAGACTTACGACATCACGGTAGAAGATGCCTCACACTTTAAAGACTGCATCTCACAGCAGCAGCTAGAGGTAAGCCGTGTTTTCCAGCTGTCTGCTTTAACCTCGAGTTCAAGACAGACGGCACCTCAAAAACACTCCCCTCTTCTCCCACAAATAGAGTTTATAAAACAAAGATATTAAAGGAATTATAACACACACCATACTTGGCACCATGGCTGAGTAGAAGTGAAGCACATCCACCCCAAAAGCAAAGTCAAGTGTTGCAGATGATGGCTGTCAGTGGATGCAGAACCCAGCTTCCAACCTCTTCCCTTTCCTTTCAATAGGAGGAACCCAAATACCTGGGTGTGGGACATGTCCCCAGCACAGAAGGGACATGGAGCCGGGATAGAGAACTGGGTTTTCCAATTATTTCACTGCCAAATGGATCAAGTATTCCTATATACTTCTGCTGGCTTGGCAAAATCATTTGGGTTCTGCCCAGAAGGGCTGCTGCAGCCCTTGTTTCTGTTACAGATTAAGCTGCTTCCACATCTGAACGTTAATTTTTTTCAGAACTTAAAATAAAACCTTTCCTCTGTGGTACTGTCATCCCACAGCCCGTAAAGCCCTACAAACACTGCCCATGTGGGAATCACACCTTTCTGCGATAAGAAGAAATCTACTGTAGCTAACAGCAACTATTTCTTCCGATAAAGGTCCATGTTTATAAAAATGGGTAAGAAATTTAGGTCTGGGATATCAGACTTAATTCATTTAAAAGCTCCTTCCAGCCCTAAAAACACACAGACGTTTTTTCTTCAGAGCAATCACCGTTTACCATTCAAACTCCCCACCTTCTCCCCCTTTATCCACCCCCTCCAGGAGACACTGCAGTAGTTGTACCTGATGTACCATCTCTGCCCAAACACGGAGCGATCGCGATTTGAGTGACAGCATGGTTCCCATCTGGGCTAAGAGCTGACATATGGATTTAACTCCCTTTCTTTCCATGTATTATGACACAAATATAATTTCATGTTTACTTGTACTTGCTCAGATTTTGCATAAATATAACGCAAGGCTGAAACGATGCCCGAAGCCAGAAAAATCTCTAAAAGAAGAACCGAGAACTGCATGAACAGCTCCACGCTAACAAGTGTCTTTCAGGAATACCTTGCCATGATTTAGCTTGAAAAACTGAAGCAGACTTAAAAAGGGAAGCTGTAGTTCCATCAAATATTTATGTTATGGCAGCTCTCACAAGTTTAAATCAGGTCACGGATCCATTATGCCAGCACTGGAGAGCTAGAGCGAGCACCGATCCTGATTCTAAATCCTGTCTCTCTCTTAGGCGGAGGGGGGAAGTTTCTGATAAAGCAGAATAGAAGAGAGGATGGGGGAAGACAGCAGGTAACAAGAATAGGATGGTAACGTGTAGACCTGCTGAATTAAACACTCTTTGTTCTGGTATCTGGGACACAGACCGGCTGTCTTTAACCCAGCTAGACGCAGCCATCCCTCTGCCTTCTCTCATTTTGGTTTTCTGATCATCTCACCTATTTCCTAGTACCTTCTCCCACAGCCACCTGCGGCTGGTTGGACAAGGCTTTGCTGCAAACCCACCTGTAAGGCTTTGGTCAACTCTTCATTCACACACGTCAGCATTTAAGTTGCACTCGATATCCAGGGAGACGTGATTAGGTTGTCCGCTCAAGCAGCTCCTGTGCTAGAGATTTGTAATTCTTCTCTGTCATCTTTGCATTCACCCAGGCAAGGAACAATCCCTTCTTTCACATTGTCCTTGGTCTCAAGCTTTGCAAACGAAACAGTCGTTCTTCAAGAAAGGACACAAACATCCTCTCCCTGCACTCCTCGTTTCCCAGGTTGTTGCCACATCTTCTTGCAACTCTTCAAGGTCCCCCCAGTCTCACTCTCCTACAGACACAAACTGCCCAGGCCAAGAGCAGCCCCATTCATATTTTTCCTTTTCCTGACCCAGAAATAAGTTCAAACTATTATCTCCTCCTTTATTTGAAATGTAAAGCCACCTGCAGTGATAAAGCACTAACATTGCTCTAATAATATTATGCTCACAGAATATTGACTTGCTCTGTATTTATTTTTACAAATACAAAAGACAAAGCAAGCATAAACATCCATGTAAAAAATGAAACTCCGATTTAAAGAAGAAGCCAGGAGTAATAAAAAAAACCCTCCCACACCAGCACAAACACTGGGGCAGGTTTACTGCCATAGTCTTGAACACAGCACACCCCAATTAATACACCGCGCGGAACTCCAGGTGAGCGCTCCATGAAGAGCGCCAAGGGACAGGCTCTTGATTTTGGCTTCTGAAGCACGAAGCCAAGGACACAGCCTGAGCCGTCGTGATTCTGCATGCTGGACTGGCTGTAAACACTTAATTTAACATTTTAAAACAATATTCACACCGAACCCTGGAAAAGCCAACGCTTAGAAGGAATTCCAGCAGCAGAGTGGCTGCAGTTCACCCTTTCCATACAGAGAGACTGAGGTCCAGGATTGCCTTTGAAGGTAAAGCACGACTCCACAAAACCTGCATGGACAAAAAGCCTTTAGGTGCTAACAGAAAAAAACCTGTACATCCACAAAGGAGTTACACAACAGAAAGGGACACGTCTGTTCTGATACTGGAAGACACTGAGACAATATGCAGATGCTGACCTTCAAAAATACTGGTATTTCAGCAATAGCCCTGGAGTAATCGCTCCTTGGGTTGACAAAATCTTTGAAGAGTATTTTTAAATTAAAAATCAGCTAACTGAAAGGCTGTCCATCTTCCTTGAAGCTGCAAACACAGGAACATTCATAAAGCTCCAGCGGCCGGACATATTCCAGTATGAAATGAAGTTCTCTCACCGTGCTCACGCACCAACCGTGGATGGGTCTGAACATCCAGGGCACTGACTTGCAGTTGGGTCAAAGTGGTCACTCCGAGGATCGGGCCCTGTGGCGGGGCAATAGATGAACAGGGCTCTCCAGGGGAGCAAAACCACAGCGGAGAACCGGGGAGGAATTTCAGACTTACATTGATGTCAAGGTCTCTCTTGAACAACTGCAGACTAAAGCTCCCAGGCAATAGCTTGAACGCGCTGCCAAAACCGACGCGCTGTTGTGAGCTGCTCTGCCAGCAAGTTCTCCTCCAAGAGGCAGAGCCCAAATACCTGAATAATTTGGGGAACGCTGAAGACTCCCAAGGCACCTCTTGTTGTCCTGTGGAGCTGTTAGGCAGAAAGCTCCTGCAAGAGCTTGCTCCGCATCGATTGCTCCCCTATCACTACGCCTATAGGGCTGGACTGTGATTTCGAAAGGGTCCCCTACCTTGGTACAGCCCCCAGAATCATAAAACAGTTTTTGGGTTGGAAGGGACCTTAAAGATCATCTAGTTCCAACCCCCCTGCCATGGGCAGGGACCCCTTCCACTAGATCACGTTGCTCATCTACCATTCAAGGAGAACGGACTCAAAACTTGGAGATAAGAGGGATCAGCCACCTGGGCTGGAGACCACCTCCTTCCTCTTTCCACAGCTCCAGCTGCACAACGCTGGCCCGCAGCAGCACAAAGCTTCCTGCACCCCTTGGTGCTTCTCCTCCGAGTCAGGAACCGGCTGCAATCCAACAAGCAGCGCTTCAAAAGGTGGCCCGTTGCTTATCTGAGCTCAAAGTACAGCCAGCTTAGCTGGTAGGTTAGGTGAGAGGTCCCCAAAACAAGACTTTTTCCTGCAGCGCAGCTCTTCAAAGCGATGCTAGTGCTGCTAGCCCTTGCGGAAGCATGCGGGAAGGAGGAAAAGCAGCGTGCCAGCAAACACAGCACATCCCAGCCTCCCGGCTTCGCGTCTTCTTGCTCAGCAGGGAGTCAGCGGCACGGCCCGACCACATCAGCGATAACTGTAAGAGGACTTCCCACCGGCTCAGGGGAACGTGCCAGAGTGGAGCTAGTTTATATCCACTTACCCATCCCAAACTCGCCGCTGCTTGCCCACATGTCGGCTCTCTTTGCTCATAAAATAAGGCCAGCTGGACACGTCTCTACCTGAACAACTGTGACAGCAGATTCGTATCGGTGCACCACCGTAGTGCCAAACAAACAGGCGACAGGACAAGTGTATGTAACCGCGCCTGACTTTTCAGTGCAGCAAGACCGACAAGCCTCAAAGTTTTATTTTTAACGAGAGATTAAGGGCAAGTCAGGAAACTGTTCAGACTGCCTGGTTGGTGAGGTGGGAAGGTGGTTACAGCCTCTCTGAAGCAGGATGCAGCGAGTTTTAAATACCACACCAAAACAACGTGGCTTGGGTGACCACCCAAGGCTCGGGGCAGGACTATGTGCAGAGATATCAGCACGCAAAAGAGCTTATGTACAGCACAGAGAGGTCAAGAGCAGTGTTTTCCCTCTGCTTTTTTTAACCACTGGACAACCTACCTAATGGAAAAAGATCTCCCAAGTGCTCGTGCAGTGTTGCCAAACAGCCAGATAAGATTAGTCTAAACTTAAAGTTTATTACTTCCCCCTCTCCAAACACCCAAAAGCCTGCAAGGGAACATGCATTTATTTTTTTATTTTTAAATAACACATTACACTCATTTCAAGGACTACCTTCTTGTGTAACTGATCATGAGCCCGCCAGGCACCACAGGTTGAGAAACCACGGCTGGAGATGGGGGAGAGGGCACAAGAGCAAGACCTCTGCCTTAGTCCTCAACTTAGTACCCATTCCCCTTTGCAGACTGGGACAACTGGTTTAGCGTGTGGCTGTTCCCCACGTGAAGGGCACAGGATCAGCCCACCTCGGAGATGCGTACCTTGTCCAGCACTTTCAGGTCACTGGCAAAGGCAAGGATTTCTTTTTTTATGGGATTTGGAGGTTAGGAGCCCATTCAGAGCACTAACTACGGAGTCAAATATAAGACTGTGCACTCACCACGGAGGCATTCACTGCACGGTGGTGGTGTGAGGCGCTGCGTAATGTCAGCTTGCTAACAGCAGAAGTAGAACAGTTTGTGTTACCGTACTCGATCTAGTAGCTTTTCCAAACAATGCCATAAGTAATTCTGCAGCAGCTTCGTGAGGGAAAGATGAGGACAGAAGAATATGGCTGTAGCTGATGGAAAATAGCGGCAGAACTATACACTCCGGACCTCCTGCTCCGAGTGAATCGCTAAGCGGTCCTTCTTAGAAGCAGAAAAGCAGTATCCACAAGCCTACGGACTGGCGCTAAGAGCAGCAATCTCTGGAAAAACATGCAGGACTAACACAAAGCAATTGCCCAATATCAGTTCATCTCATTGCTTAGGTGCACCATCACCTGATGCTCAGGCTTCAGAGACTGGCACAGAAGGCAGTGCATCTGTGCCAAGGCAGGCTGAAAACACCTACCCCCATTTTGTCAGTCTGTTCCCATTCTCCGAGTGTAGCAGGGAATCTGCAGAAGGTGCACAGTTGTGCGTCAGACCGGAGTGGAGACAGGGATACAAATTACCTTTAGGCGTCTCGTCTTTCCCCTTAGACAAAGCTAAGCGATGTGAAAGAACAAGCATTTTCACATCGCTTATAGGTCAGAATAAGGATCAACACACACAGGGAAGAGCAAGCTCAGAATGGTCACAGGCGATAAGTGACTCATGAAATTCTAAGTAGCAAAATGTAAGGCAATCCAGAGAGGAGCTGAAAGTAAAAATAGCAGCTGCAGTTAAAAAGAAAAATTAAGCAGGAGAGATCTGCTAAATCCTGGCTGGAGCCAAACACTGCTTCATTCCTGTACTGGCTGCCACAATGTCTCGCTATATAGGTATATACACATATACACACACACTTCCATATGTTTTGTGTACATACTAGGCATTTTGTTTTGCAAAACACTTAGGAGAAAGGTGAAATATAAGTGCAAGATATCTGCAGATGACTGGCCCAGAGATGGAAGGAAAATGAGAACTGTGTATAAATATACAGAAGTTATTTGAGAAATTGAGGCTCTGAGCATATTGTGCGCAAACTTTGCAGCTGTGACATTTGATTATTAAGAAACCAGAGTGACTCGGTGCCGGCCTAATATTTCTGCAGATTTTGCAATAAAATAAATGCCATGGTGCTTCTAGGTAAGAGCTCAGGCTCCCAGGTTCACATGCTTCTACTACTCCTATCATCTAAGCAGGGCAGGACATTCACACTCTGCGCTTCCTCCCGTGACGTGGCATCAAAAAGCATTAATCTCCGGCTCTTGGCAGGCGTATGGATTGATTAAAAACATACAAAATTTACACAGTGTTCTCATGACTTAGGAGCTCAAAACAATACTTCAAGTACTTCACAACTCCCCTTTGAAAAAGCAGGAAGAGACTAGGCAGAAAGTTCCCTTGAAGATATTAAATCGCAGAGGGAAGGGAAAAGTAGCGAAGCAGTGCCAGCAGGGTTACTGAAATCATAAACAGCTCAAAACATATTGTCTAGGAGAAAGCAAAAATGGAACCAAACTTCTAGCAAGGGAGTGCTTCAGGTCCTCATAAGCACGCAGGGATATTTACATTAATTGACAAAAGCATTAAGAGCAGCAGCGTTTACTACCTTCAGAAAGCAACGGGGTATTTTTCAGGAGTCGGTTTTGTTCTAGCGAAGTGCTCAAGTTAGATTTGGATATTTAGGGATCACGAGCGGAGTTAGTTCAGCTCAAGGGGAGCACTCAAGCCCAGAGCCAACATGACAGCCCCACATCTGGCTCCGTTTAGATTCGTGTTCTTCTAGGATGCGTATTTCCCTTTTTGCTGTATAGCTCTTGTTAGGAAACGTGGGAGCTGTCCGATTACACAGCAAAGAGCAAGCAAGGAACAGGCGGTGCCAGAAATACCAGAAAGGTACTGCAGGACATGATGAAACACTGGAAGCTCTCCCAGGAACTGCTCTTTTCACATAGATCCCAGGATGGTTCACGTCTTTAAGCAGAGGCATTACCTGCATTGTCAGGAGAGCACTGTCCCTAGGGCGGCATCATTTAATAGACTACAGCAATAATTACCAACCTGAGAAGGGCAGGGAATAAATGCCACGCATATTTGAGAAGGGAGCTGTGGATGGGACAAGGGAGCAAAGATTTGGCAGGAGAAGAGCCACCACACCGAACAAAGGCTTCTGCTAGAGACCCTCAAAGGTGAAAAGGACCACCACTCTTTTAGGGTTTAAGAAAAGGTCTGCACCTTTGCAGATGACAAATCTGGAACCCACTTTAAAAACCTTTTCTACTCAGGTTTGTCAGTCACACTTTAGAAGAGAACAACAAGTTTTCATATACCTTATACTGAGAGTCACGCTGGGATAAAAGCAATATGAACAGATTAGAAGGCAACTATTAGCAGTCATTTTTCAGAAGCGGCTTTCTAGAACATGGATATGCTTCAAGCCATCATGTTATTTGCTGCAAAAAGCCCATGCCATGTTCAAGACGGCATTAAGATTTTTCTGAGAAGGTAAGAAAATTTTAGCCTACAGTACTAGAGGAATAAGGAAAGCTGCAAGAACAGCATTTTAGCTTTAAGCATCGGCATAAAAGTGTAATTTATTAAAGAAAAAGAAACTGCTGGATTCTATACTTTATACAAGCCGGTGACTTACACAGACAATTTGAACTCTGCATGTCTTCACCACAGTGGGAGCTATGCAGTGCTGAGAACAGAAGGGCTGCAAACAAGCTACGTGTGTGCTCTAGATGACCTTCTGACCATTTACAGGCTCCACCATCTCCAAAATCCTTCAATTCCACCTCTTTACAGATCAGAGATTACCACAGCAAATTTCTTCCCTACTAATTCCCACCCCTGTGTTATCCAGAGCTCAAGCTGCTCGAGGACTGCTGGGTTAGGACACCCGTGCTCACCGGAACAGGCAGACCTGGGAGAGAATAGGATCTTGTCTTATTTACAAGCTTGTGAATGCTCCTAGTTCAGCTGAGACGAAGGCTTGCTCTGGAGCTATCTGTAATGCCAAAACCAGCGGTATCAGGCACCACACACCGAGTCTGACTCCAAGAGCAGCTGTGCGGAGATCAGGCTGGCCCAGAGGAAGGGCCGAGACGTCACTCAGCCCTGGCTGTCCAGATAAGCTGGACTGGGGCAGCAGAAATGGGAACCAAACAAAGAAAAACAAACCTCTTCCTGCAGCTGGTTGGGAGTTTCCCCAGGTCCTAGCGCTCCCCTTGGTGCTTCCACTCCACAGATCTTTCCTCCTGGCAGCAGAGCTGAGCCCTGCTTTGCTAAGCCAGCTCTTGTCTAGCATCGACTGTTTATTCAACCTGAAACCTCAGCGGCACACTGCTTTGCCCAAGAGGTAACCTCACTTCCAGCAGCCCTCGCCCAACAGACAGACAGCCAGGCCCTAGAGCAAGAGCCAGCCTTTTGGGGGGTTCAGCGAGAGAAGAGGTGGTTTTCCGCCGCTCAAACAGACTCGTAGGGCAAGAGAAGCATGCCAGAAGGTGCAATGAGTCCGGAGTAAGACAGTCGCAACACAGCGAGTATAAGCAAGCTGACAGATGGAAAGATGCTGTACTAAAAGGAAGACAGCAAAAGCAACATCAGAAGGGACAGAGCAATTCAGTGATTTGAGCAGAAAACACCTCCCTGCGTACCCACCCACCCCACCCTGCGTTCACGAGGAGAAAGGCCATCCTTGTGGTGTCAGTTCTGAAAATACAGCTGGGCCCACTCTGATCCCAGGTTGCCTTTTACTCCCGCCTATCCCAACCAGCACTAAACAGCCTCCAAGCCAAACCACCAAAAGGTCAAACCTACCACCTTCCATGCGACTAACCGGAGCCTAAGTCAACAGCACCAGGAATATACAAGAGCCTGGCCAACGTTTAGCTGCATTGGCTTCGTAGGCTACTGGAAAGAAAGTTTGTTTTTGCTTTAAGCCAGCAATCTTGATTTCTGATACACACAGGAAGAACATCAGGAGAGAGAAAAATAATCTTGAGTGGACTAGCACCAAAGCAATTAACAACAAGGAAACTGGGTTTTATATGCTTTCTGAGAGTTGTCTGTAGCCAGCCCACATTTAAGATTGCCAGCGTGACAATACCCTGATTGGCATCGGTTTGTGGCACTTGAGAAGCGGGGAGGGAAAAATGACTGGCACCAAATAACACACTGTGTATCTCGTAAATGCAGAGCTTTACAGCAAGTTTCAGAGTTGACTCAAGAGGAAGGAGAAAAGGGTTCGCGTAGCTGCAGCAATACTGCATTGTTACTCAGCTGCGTGCACATTTCTGCGGTTCAGTTAAGGTTTCAACAGGAAAAAAAGAAAGGTAAAGGACGGTGTAAAAACAGCGTCGCTCTTTCCCAAAAGGCATGGTTCACATTTGGAACTAGACAGATTATTTCTCACACCAGAGAGAGAGATCTTAAATAGAAGGCACTCTTAGTGTAAGAGTCTATTTTAAGAAAGCAGCCAATACTTATCAACTCCAAATCAGGATGTTGGTATTGGAAGAGACCCATCTCGTCCAACCCATATAGTCAAGTTTCCACATCAGTTCTCCTCGGACAGTTCTCTCCATTCTTTAGAGTCCTCTGGTGGCTTGAGCCACAAGCACACCCTTCTGACGGAAAAGCGCCATGTCACTGAGTTGCCAGCACTTATTTCATAAGCCAGAATAGAGATGTTGGAACTTCATGCATCTGCTCCGGTTTTTCAAGCGATATTGGCTATTTTATTTAGAGTTTAAGCAATTGGAATCAAGTTAGGTACCAGAAGACATCCGAGTTAGTTCACCGTTACCCAAGGACAAAGATAAGATGGATACAGTCTAAAGAATATTTCCTTATCAAACTTCTTATTTGCTCTCAAAGGTTAAACAAGCCTGACCAGTCTAGCCAGCTGCAATTTTTCTGGTGATAGGTCCCTGCTTCTATCTTCTTCCATATATGCATCATCTAATCCAGGAGGACAGAGGCTTCAGCTCCTGCCTTCGCTTCCATCCACTTCTGGACAAGATGTCCCAACAGCTAGGTTCACCCCAAGATTATGAACATGCACTGTGGTCTTTGCTCTCCATACTAAATGAGTCAGTCTATATAAACAGGCTCCAGCACTCACTGTGGTATCCTCCACCTTACTCACAAACGGATATATTATTAAAAAAGCAGGGTAGAGAGACTCCACCAACACACAAGCATGTGACCGAATCACATTTCCAGTTCCTAGACCTTCAGCCAAAAGACCGAATTTCCTCTCTGCTTGGTATGCAATATCTGGAAGTCTACGGTAAAAGCATTTGCAGAGTTGAAGTAAAGAGCTTATGATTGCATTGAGGGTCGGTGCAACTTCACCTGCAACAATGCTGCAAGCAATAACATCTCTCCTGCATAAACAGCAAAAGGATTTTGACTGAAAGTGATTATTGGTTACCTATAGACGGGGATTTGAAAGGGTATTTATCAGGAAGGTCGACTCTAACTTTCCATACTCCACCTTCATATGGTGCTGCAATGAAAGAAATGCAGGTATTAGACACTTCATAACTCAGGAGAGAATAAATAGAACTGCAGCATTAAGCAAAACACATCTTTGGAAGAATACTTAGTTCCATCAGGGGGTAAGATTTCATATCAAACCTCCTACAGTAGAAGCCTTTTTCCTGTGCTGCCTGACAAGAAATACACGACTTTAACTGATACTGCAGAAGATCTCGGCACAATGACACAAGAGCCTTATTCAAAACAGAGACTTTAGAATACTCTACTTACCTTTAGAGATGTTACTAAATTAAGGCACACTGGAGACCTGACTTGTGATTTAGTCACTGGAAAAGCCACCTTAATTACAAACTCCGCAAAAATTCAGATGACTGATGCAAAATTTATAAGCCAGGTCTAGAAAAGCTAAGGATCAACAAGAGCGGTGCTGAAGGCCATAGCAGAGCGCTTAGTTGTCCAAAGGCAGTATCCAGCTCTGCTCAGCTCCAAGGGAGGTGGTTCATCTGCGTTAATCGTCACAGTTGTATTTCTCCCCGCCCTTGAGAGAGCAGCCTTCAAACACTGCTACCCTTTGATTTCTCACCCCCACTTAGATTTGCTCATCTCTTCTGCCACTCCAGAATAATGTGTCATTTCACTCTTCCCCATCATGAGCCATTAGTTTCTTTTTATAGAAGGGCTGGGTCATATACTTACTTCCTTGTGGTCCATAAAACTTCACAACAAATTCATTGAGTCCTCCTAAGATTGTGACTTCGTGCTTGCTCTCAATACTGATATGTCAAGTAAAGGAAAATATTTAGTCCGGGAAACAAAACCCCTTTATTCAGATACAGGTAACTTGCTAGAAGCCTGTCAAAACAAATAGTTTAAAACCAAATATTCAAAAATATTCTACAACATGCAATTTAAGCGTCTTGACACATCTAAGTGACCACACCACCACAATGACGTTAGTAAAAGCCAATTCTACACGCTGAAGAATCCCTTCCCCCGCATTGAGCAATCTCGAGATGATGACTCCCTTCCCCTCAGAGCTGCTTAGTGTTTTCCATCTCCTTCTGCACAGCGTAAGCTCCAATTTAAGAAAACACCGAGTCCCTATCAGCAACATATTTGGAAACATATTTGGGCTGTGGAGGGGAGCTAAAAATCTAGGAACACCAACAGCTCCAAAGCCTCATCGCACACAGACAAGAACCCCGGGGGCAAGGCTCGGAGGTGAGGCCAGGACTCGGGGAGACCTCTCTCCTTTCCAGCGCTCAGGAGATGAGCCACAAAGCAGAAAGTCACCCTTGCCAACCACTCACATTAAATGTTTACTCTCCTGCCCAGATCAGAGGAGCAGAACTCGCCCCAGTCGCTGCTCTGACAAACGCAAGAGCTGATGAATTCAATTCTCTTTGGCTGCCTTCGGCGCTGTCAGACGGCCTCCCACAGCTACAATGCAAATTACGGCAATCTCATGTTAATTTGACTTGCAAGACCAAAAAACTCTGCGTCTTTGGAGAGATGGCAGAAGGGCGAGATTATGAGGCTGTGACAGTGCGAAAAGAACAACTGTATTTCTCAGCATTTAAAGGAAGAATCAAAGCGCCAGTGCTTTGGGAAGAAGGGAATACAAAAGGAAAGGCAAGAAATCTTCATTTCAAGTAAGGCTCAGTTAAGACAATGAATGGTGATATTTCAGCACCCAAGCTTGCTGAAGAATTCTGCTATAAATCAGGGTTAATGGATTGTGAATAATATCCTACAGCAATTACCTTTAATCAATAATCTTAATATGAATTACGAGGGGAGCATCAGAAAAAAAACAGAGTAGGAGAAAATCAAAGGTTTATTCCCACCTGAACTTCAGACTGCTTCAGTTCTGCACAACAGAGGCTGCCCGTGTTTGATGGAAGCGGGCAACAGCACAGAATATCTAATAAAAGATCCTTAACATCAGAGCAGCAAGCTTGGCAGAAACGCTCAGGCTAAGAGGAACTGAAGCCAGGTTCCCTTTTACAACCAAGATTTTTCACTCTGATGCAAAAGCTTTTCTGCTTTCAAGGCACAAAATTTGCCCAGGAAGCTCTTTGCTTTGCAGCAATTACGCAGACCCCCTTGCTCCTTCATGGCACTGAGCAAACGGGCACCTGGGCACACACATACCCGCTCACTTAAATATTCCTGACCCACCTGGGACCTAAGTGCCTGGGACCTACCACCAGGAACAAATAATTCTCAGCTCAGACCTATCCCTGACCTCTCATTACGACCCACGAAGTCTGCTTAAGGTGTGCCACAAACTACTTTAAGAGGAGAGGCCATCCAGAAGTGCCAATTCAATCCCGGCAGTCTGTGTGCGTACTCGTACGCAGGAGATCCAAGTCCCATCTGCGGGGTCCGTCAGGATTTATTACAGTTCCTCAAGTACAATGACTCCCAGATTGGACAGAGTTTTCCCACAGTGCCAGCTCCAAAAGAGTTTGGACGCAACAACCTTCTTCCCCTCATTCTCATGGGGAGGGAGAAAAGTTTATAGCGGTTTGTTTTGGCTCAAGAGTTTCCTTGGTTCAGCATAAGCTGCTCTGCCCTACAGTTAAACGGCAAGTAGCTCGCTGCAGCTGGCAGTCACCCAAGAGCAGCTCACAAGGGGCAGATCGATGCCTAACTGCCCCAAGTGCAAGTGATTTCTCCGCTAAAAGCCAACGGGCATCTCTGGGAAAAGCTACATCCCTCCAGGTTTGTGGGGAGTAGCTTAGCACCAAAGTACTGCAGCTTGCTTCAGACCTGATGTTAAGGGACACTTGTCACCAGATCTTTTCACGTCACCCAGTACTGTGACAGTAAGTTTTAAATATAGGCTTGACTGAGTTTAAGTTCTTTTGAAAATATACACACTCACCTAATGGATAACTATTCCAGGTTCAGAAACGGGCTCTCACACAAACCCGCCGTGTATGATGATGCCCCAGAGTGAAACGTTTAATACTGAAGTATGTTAACACTTACAGCAGCTTCGCGGATCAGGTTAAATACAAATGGTTTTACTTAAGACTAAATCAAGTACCACTTAATAAAAAACAGCTCTCCCAGCCTGATCTTCAGAGCAAGCTCCTGAGCAGCTGCAGCTTATATGCTCTTCGGCTCCGCATGTTAATACCAACCATAAATTAAAGCAGAGCTTTCTGCACTCAGACTCAGTCCTAGCATTCCCAAGTTCAAAAAACTATTAGTCAGCAATGTCATGCCGTATTTGATTATTCTCCCTGTTGTGGCAAGGACCTAAAATTCCTATAAAAATACCCGCAAGTGAGTTAGGTTCACCAAAGGGATATATACTGGGATGCGGATGCTGCGTTTGGGAACAACCACATCGTTTATTAACATGACACAAGAATTTGGGGACAGACTGACAACACAATGAATTTCAGCAATAAAGCCCTTGTATCAACGCAGGGGAATTCTCTGGAAATGCATTAGCAAAACCGAGGAAGCTGGTGAAGTCCTTTTTCCTGGGCATGAGGTGAATTCCACCTGAACTCCCACTTTCTAACACAAGTGGGGTGAACTGTCTTCCCCTTCCCCTCTCCACCAAGTTTTCTCTACACGTCGAGATGTCCAGGAATTTGAAACCCTGAAATCCCACTAAAAGTGATTGAGCGCGCTAGTGGGAGAAGCGCATGGAGCAATTACAGAAAGAAGAAGTTTACACCCTACAGGCTCTTTCCATCTCCAGGAAGTCTTCAGATCCATTCCCTTAGCACACATCATCCCCAGGAAACATTTATTGCACAAGCTGGGACTCCAGGAAGACCAGGAACCCGAGGCAGACCTCAAGGCTTCTCCATCCCACAAAGCTGTACAGGGAACCCTCTAGCAGCACAAGGGAAAAACAGGTTGCCCAGGGAGGTGGTAGATGCCCCATCCCTGGGAACATTCTAGGTCAGGTTGGACGGGGCTCTGAGCAACCTGATCTGGTTGAAGACGTCCCTGCCCAGGGCAGGGGGGTTGGACTCGATGGCCTTGAAAGGTCCCTGCCAACCCAAACCATTCTATGGGGGAGCAGCAGACAGGACTTGACACGTTTGAGGGACTGTCCCTCTGGACCACGTTCCCAGAGAAAACTCCACCACGGCTGAGAGCAATGTATCTCCAAGTAAAGAATGCAGGCTCTGACCCAACTATTTTCTCAGCTCAGTTTTTTTCCAAAAGGCAAAAGTTTTACAACCAAACCCCAAATGAAGCCCGTTCCAAACACGCCAGCAACTAATCAGCTGTCTCAGATCCAGGAAAGAGTTGCCAGTTTGGAGACCCACAAGACTTAAGGAACCCAGTTGTGCCTAGGGCACAACAAACCCCCTCTCCTGCATTCAGAGCTAGGCAAGGCCTGGTGCCAAATCCTGCAACAAGCCCAAGTAGCTCCCAGGAAGGAGAAATGCTCCAGGTCTTCAGAAAACAGAGTACAACCTTCAGGAAAAGAGCATCAAGAATTTGGAGCAAGATTTGCACAATTAAGGTGACCAGACTGATCACAGCAACCCCCACACATTTCTCCCAGGATATCTACGTTCGTGTCCAGGATTCCCATCCACCTCTTTCACCGTCTACTGATGTAAATCTGTGCAGAAAGCGCTCCTGTGAGCGCTCAGGACTTCAAACACGCAGTCAGCATTTATGGAGAAGACCACAAACCCCTCACCTTGTTTTAGCCTACTCTGTCCAGACAAATTCCTGGACACATTCTCTGCACTCTTCATTATTCAGATTTGCAGGGACAGAACGAGCAGGTAATGGATAAGACTTCAACGTTCTCGATCCAGTGGTTCATCCAGCGGCACGAGCAGTCTGCCTTTTTTTCCACAGCAGGACATACAGCTACACCGTGTGTATACAGGGTCAAGATTACAGAGCTACAAAACCAGCTTATAACACATCACACGGACTAAAATGTTTAACAAAAGTACAACCAAACCCCTTTCAAGACTCTGAGCTTCGGTGACTCATGCTCTGAGTCTAGGTGACTTATGACCTTGCTTGCTTTTATCTCTTTATCATCTCAGTATACTAATTTGACTTTGTGTCAAATATTGCCAGTGTAAAAGTCAAGAGAAAAGAGCAAAATCTGGATACAAGTCAGGTTTCTAACAGATAAGAAGTTCAAAAGCTTTACCTTAAGACCACAGAAACTAGAAGGGAGTCCTGAAGACAAATTACCTTAGTCCCAAAACAATTAAGAGAATTTTAATGACACTAAGTGTCGAAAATACTTAGAGGATGATATAGAAAGCACGCTTATTTTCAAATATCAGTTCAGAAGGGGTTGCTAGGAGAGAGACAGAAGGGAATTTTTCTGCAGCTGATTACAGACTCCCTATATAGTACCTGAAATGTGCCAGAAGCGCAAAGGCCAACCGTGCCATGTATTAGCATTACAGTAACATCCAGAGCCCCCTATCAAGATCAAGGCTCTATTGTTCAGGGCTGAGCTCGTAGGAAATTGTTTCTTCGGTCAGAATGAAAAGAGATTTAAAGCATTTTGCCTATTCTACGTCGGGACAAAAAACACACAAAACCTTTCAAATCCGGAGAGTGAGAGACTGCTCAACCATCAATCAGAAATAGACTGGCCACTGTGGATTTGCCTGTTCCAGGGTCGAGTTCCCAGTCCCTCATCCTCGTGTGGGGCCACCCACCACCATAGGGCTGGATCTCCCCTGCAGTAATAAAAAAAATTTGTAAGGATTCAAATTCACACCTAGATCTCCCAAAATCCCAGATGAACATTGCGGCCAACAGATGGCTAGTCTGTTTGCAGGGTTGAGTCGGTTTTTTCCTGGCAAACATTTAGCCTTAAAAAAAAAAAAACCCTCATTAAGTTTCTTTAAAATTAACATAAGTTATAAGCTTGGGCAAATCAGTTTTCCAGCTAAAAATATTTCACTGACGGTATTTTTACAAGCCTAGTGACACAAGTGGCCATGAGCACCCTGCCCCAAAGTGGCAGACAAAGCAGAAAGCTGGAATGCCCCAGGGAAAAATAAAGTTGTATATTTATCTACATGCATCTCAATACATTTTGCAGATAGGTCAATGGTCATTACCAGAAAGCAAGTTCCTGCCTTCTAAGGATCTCTGCCACGTCTTCTCTTACTTATGGAGACTCGTCTACACCTATCCTTCCAGGTGAAGAACCTCACCAGAGAAGACATTCTGAATTTAACTCTGCAACCTAAGCAGCTGAGAACCTATCTTTGAGGAAATAACTCACCACCTGCGTATTTTTTAAAACACCCTTTGTCACAAAATAAGATTAATACAGTTGATTTTTTCCTTCACGAAGAGCTTTGCAGGAAGTGAATGCCGCTACACCACCCATGCGATGGAAGTGCTTGTGGTACAGAAAGCACCGCTCTGCTTGTTCGAGGCATCAGAGGTATGAATTCTTCTGAAGTATTTGCAAGCCGAATTTTGCAACATAAATAGCCTCTAATATTGGGACTGATGGTTATTCATGTTTATTTTCTTACAAAGGCAAACGAGTTCCACTTACACAACCTGCAGTTATCTGTAAGGAGCCCTATGATTTAGCAGCGTTACCGGTTACACAGACGCGTGGGCAGCAAAAGGGCAAGTTCAGCTCAGTCGCCTCCCTGCCTCCAGGACTTCGTAGGCTGCCTTGCCTCCTCTAAACTCCCTGCTTTTATCTGATACAAGTTACCCGAGGTGCCAGTTGCACACGTGAAACCACAGCCGGCACCAGGACTTTGATGCTTTAAGCATCAGGAGTATTTATTCTTATTTTCCCCAAGTAAAAGTTCCTGCCCTTTACTCACATTTAACTTTCTTCACACTTCTCTGTCTATCCCTGCAGCACACCAGAAGAAAGGACATTTAGTCAGAAGCAAAAAAGGTTATAAAGAAAAAAAAGCTTTTGTGATTTCTTTGAGCAGCAAGAGGCAGCACTTTTTGTCACCTTGTTTGTTGCAAACTTCTTGAGAACTCCAGGCTAAACTGGTTTTCCCCCAGGCTAGTTATTCTTATTGCCACAGGGCACCGCTCACAGTTTCCAGCTTCAAGCAAAGGGGTTTTCTGGCACCCGAAATAGGTTTTCTATTTGCCAAGGATGTTGTGTTGCACAATTTCTGGTGTCGGTATCTACAGCCCCAAGGTCTGCACCAGCCCCAAGAAGGGAAGACACCACTGGGGCAATTTGCAGCTTATCTTCACGTACCTGGGGCAAACCTCAGTCTTCCTTCGTCTGAATTGGGGTTGCCCAGGAATACCACAGCTTTGAAAGACACAAAACTCACTGAAATCCTACAGCATAAAGAAGGACAGCAAGTCACTCACGGGCAGTCGTGGAAAGCTCTGAAGACAACCAGCTTTCCCATCCCTTCACCTCCTTACCACTGCGACAAGTGAACCAGGGGCAGCATTACACAGAAGTGGTTTCACTCATTGTAAGACAACGGCCGGTTACGATTGCAGATGAAAATGCTCTGGAAGCAAGGGAATAGCAAATGAATAACTTAACAGTAACCTGCGCTTGGTTGCCGAGTTTTTATTTTATTGCACACAAGCGTTTTCTGGTTAGAAATGCAGTTTTGCTTTAAAAAAAAAAAACCCTCTTACTCACTGCTTCTCTACCAGATTTTAACCAACTGAAATGAGAAATCACACAAGAAAGAGCATTCTTAAGTATTTTGCACACACCCTTCACAATTTCACATCAAGGATGGCAATTTCCCCAAGACAAACACCCTAGTCACCAGCAACCCCATCAAAAGGCACGTTCCAAGCGCAGCCACGTGTACTGAAAGGTACCTTGAGAGTGCGATCGGGGTTTTGGGGAGAAGGAACTGCCGCTCCAGCAAGCCCTCCAGCCTGGCTTGCTTTCTTTGGAGCTCTTGATGATTTACATCTGGCTGCTCTCCACTAAAATTTGTGCCAAGAAACTGGAGTAATAAGGAAAAGGTAGAAGGAAAAGCCAGCTTTCCCCAGCAGACACTTGGCATACAAGTTGCCTGCTATGAACCAATTAGAAACTAAGTCAGCATTTTTCCTACAAAGAGGATACTCCAGGCTTCAAACCTGGTCTTCCCTCACCAGAAGTGAAGGGAACCACCACAAGAAGACAACAAGGTACATCTTATACCATGCTGGATTGAATAATACTGCCCTTTTCCTTCAGGAAACAAATCAATTCATCGCCCTCTCCAACTCTGTGCTGTTCCCTTGAAAAGTTTCAACTTGTTTAGAAAAAGAGATAGCAGACAGATACGTTTGTTTTTTTTTTTGCCACAGAGAAAACAGATTGGGATAAACTTGTTTAAAACTGTTCTCAAGCTTGGATGGGTCAACATTTAATTGCAGCAGTGGCACCAAGAGCTCCTTCACAATCAGATTAGATGGGAACACAATCAGTGTCGTTTTGACAATAGATAACGAGCACCGTAGCCAAACTCCAGTTCTGTGGTGCTGATTACTGTGCAATTCATTTGCATTTACGGACAAGGAAGAACACAACATGTACAAGCATCAGGCCCTTGTTTTACTAGGTATCGTTAGTCAAGCGCAATTCAGGATGAGAACATGACTAGGCCCAGGGTGACACCTTCTGATTTGCATCGCAAGTGGGGCTTTGCTTGCGAGATGACTGTGTTTTGAAGCTACACGTGGCTTTGCTTGCGAGATGACTGTGTTTTGAAGCTACACGTGGTGCTGGTCAGTCCCAGGAGCAGCATGTTGGACGGAAAAGGCTTGAAACCACTTAAAACTGTGACCTACACAAGGGTTGCTGAAGTGCTGCTCAAGAAAGGCAGGGAGATGCATTAGTCAAGTTGAGAAGAAGCTGGCACACAAGATTTTTAAACATCAAAGGAAGAGACTNCAGGCCTTGGCACAGGCTGCCCAGGGCAGTGGTGGAGTCCCCATCCCTGGAGGGATTTAAAAGACGTGTAGATGAGGCGCTTGGGGACATGGTTTAGTGGGCATGGGGGGGTTGGGTTGACGGTTGGACTTGATGATCTTAGAGGTCTTTTTCAACCTTAGTGATTCTATGATTCTATGATAAAAGGGAGTCGGAATGAAGTTGTGATCAATACAGCTTAACTGACGTTCCCGTGGATGACCATAATGCAACATAGCATTGCCTCCACAAGCACAAGATTTCTTTGAATCGCAGTAAAAGAGCACACACTAGAAACCAAGAGAATTTAAGTGCAATTAGTCTGTAATGATAAGCAACTGTCAATGAGCAAACTCCTTAAATGGATCCTAGCTGGAGACGACTGCACAGTTTGAGGAAGACATCCTACCAGAAAGGACTAGCAAGGAAGACAATGTATGGAGCCATGACACAGGAGCATAAGGCTCTGGGCTTCTCTGGGATAACCAGAGAGGTGAAAAGCTCCCCACGATACGATTGCACTGGTCTTCTCTGACCCGATGCTCGAGCCTCCCAGAAGAGTTCAATCCAAGCTGCTCACCTGGCGTCAACAAGGCAGAAATAATCGGGAACCTTGCGCTCTCAGCCAGCCACTGAGCCACAGAATTCACTGTACTGACATTCAAAGTCAGGCACAGGGGAAACCAGAGCCAGATCCAGAAGCATCGAAGACGAGAGCAGTAGTAGTGTACATGGCCATACATCTGTCTCTAAGCCAAACCACTAGATGTAATATTTGCATTGCTATAGCTTCCATCAAGAGAAGTTTGTTACCATGGTGATTGTACATACCAGTGGGAACGGAGAATTTAACGTACGAATAATAAACTTCTCAAAAAAGCGAGAAATTTCAAGTGCGTTTTAAGTGAAATATCAGAAGGAGAAAATACTATCCTTTCTTTTTCCACAGTTGTGTTGGGTACAGTTGATTTCCTCTTTGTGAGGATTCAAGAAGTGCCGAAATGCTTCTGAAAGAGAAACCGTGGTTGCAAAACCACAGAATTGAGAGCATGACCCCTAGACCTTACACCAAGCCTAAGATTTAACTGCATTTGGGGCACTGTGCCCCATCACAGGTTTTACAAGAATGTACCAGGTCTGTTAAAAGCAGGATGCTTTTCACATGTTTGCGCAGTTGGAATACTTCACTAATTTGGACTTTGCAAAGACATGTATTATTTTAAGATGTGGCCTTTTCCCTCAAGTGAAGTTTGTTTTAGGTTTCCGTAGACTTTACTGAAATGTTTTTTCACTCCAAGAAACCTACACAGTCATTTAGAAACTGCAAACGTGTCAAGCCACCTCAGCAACAGTGACATAAAACCCCAAACGTACAATTCAGGCTGTAAAGCCCTTGGGACGTGACATGTTTGTAGTCAAAGCAGACAGATGCAGAGGAGGTCAGCAGCTGAGCTTTAGCAACAGTTTTTATTTAGTAAAAAAAAAAATCTAAAAATATCTTAAGTTCTTGATTTTAAACAAGATGAAGAGTTGAGTGGAGGGAAGGAGAAAGTGTCAAAGCAAATATTTTCATTCTGGTAAATTCAGAGTTATACTCTGTTGAACATAAGCTTAATTTTAAGATGCTTTGGCACAGAGCAGTTACCAGTTCTGGAACCAGAGTCCCCATCCTCTTTGCTGCCCTTTACCAGATCTTTTCTTGCCTGCAAGGGGTGCTGAATTGGGCCACAGAGACTCACCAAGTCTCTCACGATACGCTGCATCGGCTTGAGCTACATCATAACACTGAACTGAGAAAGTGGGAATCCTGAGCATTGTTTTAATAAACGCTTCACACCGCGATGTCTCGTCAACAAAAATCCTGAAGTCCTCTCTAAAAGAGGCTTCGCACAAACAAACTCAAGTTTGAACTATTAAAAAACATCAAGGGGAGAGGAAACAAATTTAAAGTCCTGTCTAGGATCCCGCTCCCTTGGAATCAGGATAACATATCACGACATGGCCTGCCAGGAACATCATTGAGTGGGATTTTTCCTTTTCTTTTTTTTCTTTTTGCGTATAGGCACAACAGAGGTGAGACTCACCAGGAAGTGCTGGTTTAGCGCAAAAACCCTGGCAACGCACCAAGAACTGGTCCATGTGATAAGCATATGCGATGAGAGCAAGACGGTTACTTTCTCGGGCTGCCTTTCTAAGAAGTACAAAAGGGTTTGGCAACGTGACTGGAGAGATAGCTGTGGGGCACCTACTTAGATGTATTGCCTCCGCTTGCTTTAAAACCGGATCTATGGAAGAGGCTGGCTTTGCTGACCTTTGCTGTAAACCTAACGGAGCAGAGTATCTGAAACATCAGAGCAGAAACAAAAGACAGAGCTGCTCCGTAAGCACCTTACATCGAGGATACGGAGCTATCTACAGCGTAGCGTTGTTTTGCAGTTCCTTCAAACCCCACACCAGCAGATACGAGAGTACATGAAAATACTTAATAATGTATTTTTTGCTCACTGAGGTCACACCTGCACTGGCTTTTTTTTTTCCCCCAAGGATTTTGTAAACTGTAGTCTTCAGAATTGAGACAGCAACAGCTATTTGAAATGCCAGTTAGAGCAAGCTGTGCTCAAACTGTAAATAAGACTCGGAGCCCAGAGCAAGCATTGAAGTGGACAGTGCCAGTGAAAATTAAGCAGCACTGGTCCTCACAAAGCTTCTCCAACTTTAAGCATTCAACAACAATTAATGCCCTGAGCTTATGTGGTTAATATAAAAAATCCTAGTAGTGAACTGCCACCCATCTGCGTGTTTTCTGTACCAACCAGAACGGCAATAAAGTCTCTCAAAGACATTTTGGAAATTATTTATCCCTCTGAAGAACAGGGTACAACTGGTATTTGTTTGTTACAGAATACTTTGCCACTTGAGCCAGAAGCTCCAACATTTCTGAGCCTTCCTGGAGGAGGGTTGTTATCTTGCCAGTCCTCAAAGAAACGAGCTTTAAAACAGATCTCAGAAACCACTGGTATTTCTATAGCATGGGTGTAGGAAACAAAAGCAAACTAGATTTGAAAATTAAGCTAGAGATTAGAACAATTCCCTTGACCTCAAGTAACACAAGGGAAAAGTCATTGTCTGGCTTCAAAACAGATTTCCTACCACCCGTAACAGCCCAATTTGAAGTAACACATGATGCTCTACCAGATACAGGTGTTCGTTTCAGGGTGGATCATACCCCGAGGCACCTGTGGATTTCTGTTCCTTTCAAACCACTTTATTAGAAACACATTTTTTCAAGAACAAGTTAAATTCTGCTCTTCGGCTGATTCTCAGGTTCAGCAGACAACTCACAGACCGGCTTGCTAGCAGCGGAAAATCATCAGGACAAACATCGCCCTTGGGGCCGTCTACCTCTTGCCTACGCGAAGGGGCTCACACCGATACGTCCATCAACAAGTCTGTTGATACAGCACCCACACCTTGTAAGGGCACATCTGAAAACGGTGATGGGGAACCTAAGGGCAGTATGCCTTTTATAGACCGCTTGCAAAACCATGAGGATCAGGTTTGTCCTCGGTGCTGCAGCAAGGAGACCTGACAGAGCCTGCCAGAACTTCTGGAGGGATCAGATTTGCTTCTCTCCTCCTTGGTTTTGTTAAAAAGTATCTCAGGAGCGATGTTTTAGAGGTACAGCTCAGACAGGATTTTACACACAACATTGTGGTGGTTTTGTTTTTCTTTTTTTTTTTTTAAACCCAAACAAACGACTTGAAGGACAGAACGAGAGATGACTTTACTCCATATCTGAATCACAGAACCGGTGAAGTTATGACAACCATGACCACGGTTTCCAACACAGACCATACACTGTTTTCTTTCAAACCAAAGCAGAAAAAACCCCGTGATTTAGGAACAAGTACCTTTCAGACCTTGGTTACACACCGCAGCCAAAGCTTATAGACACTGTTTTCCTTCTTTCTAGGTCACCTGCAATATAAAGTGAAAACACCAAACAGTCCCATGTACCAGAAAACTGCAGTTCAGTTTTGCTAAAAGAAAAGCTGTAGGAGCTTCCTGCGCGCCACAGTTTTGTACACAGATACCTACAACAATCCAATAGGCCATTGTCATGGCTATTAAATCAATTATCCCCTTTATTCTGACTATGTAATGAGAGCAATGGGGCACTGTAGCCTATTCAGTGCTTCCTCAGTGGATCCCATAAACAGATCCAACGTCCCAGTGCTGGCTGTAAACAGACAAGATGCACACGGCAAGTGGTTTTGCCTCAGCTTTATTTTGTTCAGTCCATTTGGCCATCTGTATTTAAAGGTTTAGTTTATAAAGATGGGTCTATCACTCAGCTCTCTACCTACTCCAAGTACAGCTTCTGCTGTACCTATCAGTCTCGAGAAAATACTGACAGACACACATTTCCAAGATTAGGTAGAGGGTCGATACGTGCCATTTCCCATCCATCAAGCCACTAACTTTAACTGCAAACGTGGCACAGCTTTGTCAGTTAATCACCAAACCATCTGTAAAAAGTTCGCTTCTTTATCAGCTCTGGAAATTTAAGAAATCAGGCCGGTGTTTCCATTAGTCTCAGCAATTCCTCTTGCATCCAGTTCCTACCATCGGCTTTTGCATCAAGAAGTTAAATACACGCCTGCTAACAAGTACTTTTAAAAGTCTCGAGTGCTTCCAAGGGGTTTTTGGCCTTTCCCAAGGGATTAACTGTACAGGATTTTCCTGAAGTTTCAGGTATAAAGATACATTGTGTTCGAGAGGAAGACATGAAAGAGCCATACTTGGAGACTAACAATGACCCCCACACGAGCTTCCTCGCGCAACGGAAAGGCAAGCTTTAGGGACGCAGCAGAAAGGTTGCCAAGGAAGGAGCCTGACAAAGCGTTTGGGGCTTTGTTTGTAGATGTGAATGCACCAGCAGGCCTGAACTCGCCAACCATCAACAAAATCACAGCGAGGCAGAGCCGGGGTGGCACCGGTGCCCAGAACAGAGGGTGCCCTCACCCCGGGACACCCGCTACCCTGCGTTCAGTCATGTCAAATACTTTTTTTTTTTTCTTTTTTACAATTTCCAGGCTTTGAAGACTGGGGCCTTCACTCAGCAGCTGCACCAGAAGCAAAAGCAAGTCGTCCGGGCTATTTCTCAAGCGCTGCGGCTTTCTCTAGCTGTGCGACTAAGCCTCTGCACACAAACGTCCGATCCCAGCACCTGGCGGGAAGGCAGGGGTTCATTAAAGCCACTTTGGTACAAGCGACTCCACCACAGTGGGAGGAAGGGAAAAAGGTAGGGTGTTTTTTTTTATAACACGACCAGCAGAGCAGCAGAGGGTGTTGCTAAAACACAGAAGCACATAGTCCTCCTCGCTGTGGCCAGGCAGTTTCCTCTGAAAGCACCTCTGAGCCGTACAGATGGAAGGGCTGGAGAGAGACTGGGAAGTTTCCCTGGAGAGGTTTGGAAGGTGCTCTCACAACTGGCTATTTTAAAGTTCTTCGAAGCAAAGCTTCCCACCCAGCAGAAGCACCAAATCCACTTGGAGAGGGGGACCAGGACAGAGAAGCGAGTTTGCACCTGCCGGAGTCAGGAGCTCCTCGTCACCCAGCCCTTTTGCCTCTGATCCAAGAACTTGTTCTAGCACATCTGCTCAGGTTTAATTATCCCCCTTCCCTCTCCACTCCCTAACGAGAGGCACATCAGTTATCTGAAGAGAGAGCCCGGGGGAGTTTTACAAATTAGCCATCCCAATTTATGTCCACGTATTTCTGATAGCTGCAGGAAGAACACTTGTCTCCATGTTTCCTGCAGGAATAACAATACCTGAAGTTTGTTATGCAGATCAGAAAAAAAGCAGTGAATTTAAAACTGAACTTTGTAATTGAGTTTTGCATACATCACCGTAATACAAGCCACACCGTCAATATAAACGCTGTTGTTAGACCACTGCTATTCCCAGCTTTTAGACTGTGTTACTGAGCTTTGGAGAGTGAAGGCAGTGCTTTCTTATAATTAAATTCATCCGAAACAGAAGATTCCTTGACATCATCTGTTTGGATCACCATTATAGAAGGGACAAAGGAACACTACCGCAACTGCACTAAAAACTAATTAACACAGTTTAGTCGTTAGCGGGTGCAGCTGCCTGAAAAGTGGGATTTTGTCACTGAGTTTGAAGCATCTCCTCCTTCAGAGATGAGCTGAAAAAAAACCCAAAGCTTACGCCACTGCAGAACAAAAAGCCTAGCGCTGACCTCCGCCAGATGCTCTGAATTACAGGTGACCTCCGGCAGACCCAGCGAGAGTTTCAAAGACCCACATTTATCACAACTTTCTTTAATAAATCAGAATTAAGCAGACTTGACACACTTTACGCCATTTTTGATCACAATATTACTAATCCACAGAAACCCCCCAATTAACTAGTGTGCTACTGCAAATAAACAGAATCCCGAAACAACCAAAGAAGTTAAAACAAAGGACAGTTTGGAACTGCAGAACCAACGCGCTGCTCCCAGCAGCCTTGAAATTCTCCCTTGTACTGTCAGAGTGACTTATTTTCCCCCCCTTTACTACCTCTGCCACCTTGACAATTTTAGCAGAAATGTGGGGCTCGAAAGAAAGAAGGTGGGAACATTCTCTACTTGAGATGTATTTTAAGGTTAATGAGAAAAGCGCTTCCCCCTTTGCTCCGAGTGCGAGCTGTTCCCATCCCCAAACCAGTGCAGATCTCCGGCAGCAACCAGAGTTCAGCAATCCACAGCTTTTGGGCTGCAGAGGCAGTCAACCGATACACCGGCAACCAAAAACTGGTCAGGATTCTCCTCTTGGCCACCTGGAACCACTGTCAACCCAGACGGGACTCGAGCCCGTCATCCGTGGCGTGAGAAGCTCCATATCCTATTACCAGCTCAGCAAACTGCTTGCGCTCTTCCCTGCAACTCCCTCTCTGCTTCCTATGGTGTTATTTGGGAACTTTGCGAACAAACCTCGGTGGTCTCCCTGCTCTGTGTGATTAAAACGCAAAAGGAGGCAGGGATTTCATCCCTTGTCTTCAGCTGATGTATGATTCAGCTGTAGGGCAGAGTCCAGGCAGACAGCCCAGAAATAAGGACCGGACAGGAGGCTGGATACAAAGCCTCACACTTCTGGCTCATATGCTAAATTTAGTCCAGTCTGGTAATGACCTAAAAACAGTTCCTGTGGGTTTCTGCGATGCATGTGGCAGCCTGGTCAGCTCCATTCAGTTCCTAAGAGAAGAACGTGCATGCTGCAAAGTCCTGATGCCATTTGGGTGACTTCAGGAGAATCAAATGGTGAAAAGTAGTCATCGATTCACGCCTATATTCAACGGCTTTGATTGAGCCAAGCGGTTTCAGCTTCTGATCCACCCCATACCTTGCAAGAATTAGGGGAACGTTCCCCCCCCTGCCCCAGGGTGTTTTACATGCTCTTGACCACAATTTTTGTGTATTAAGGAAAACAAGCAAGAGAAAATTAACACCAGTGACAAGGCACATTTATTAGCAGATGCAAATAACTTGCCAGCTCAGGACCCTCTTTCCTTTAAGGGGCTTTTCTGCTGTTTGAAGTGCCTTGTAAAGGAGAGACTTGACTGTGCAGCCTTTCCCTGGGTGCTCAGCAACATATCCCCAGCTGTTATGTGAAATAAAACAAAACCTACAGAGGATTATGAAGTTCACCTATCTTAAGACTCGCTTCTTGTGCCTTCCAAGTCTGCAGAAAACTGGCGAGAGAGAGTTGCACGCAGAATATCCTGAAGTGTCCTAATTACACTAAACTTCAGGTAGCAGGCAAAGAAACCGGTGACTTTGGAAGCCACCAAGAGGCACAGAGGACAATTTAAGGACTCACTTGCTACTGAGCTATACATATTCTGAGACTTTTTTTAAAAAAAAAAAACACACTAATGCAAATCCTGACCCTGAAGAATCCCGTTGCACCCCAGCCACATTGAGCAGGAAGCCCTTGCAAACAGATAAACTGAAGTCCAAAGAAAGGAAACTACAGCAAATGCAATATTCATCAGCAGAGGACCAAAACTTTCGGCTCTCACAAGACAGGGAGGCTGGTTCAGACTCAAACCAGCTGGTTATAACTTAAGGTGTTCTCATACACAATCCCCACTTACGCAACCAACTCCAGAGAAAAACTAACGGAGGAAAACCATTCGTAAGGCCCCGAAGCCATGTGCACGATATTGAGAAGAGGCACCAGCAGCACCTGGGCTCTCTCGAGGCACCTTTGCATGCCAGCCTCAAACCGCCTTCGCTAGAATCCCCACGCAGACAATAACCTCACAAAACACATTTCTTGCTATGACTAAACAGATGTAACAGGCAAATCTTCTTTGCTTAACCCTGAGTCTTTTTTCCGACGCATCACGCTGAAGTGATAAAGTATTTTTCTTTTTACAGAGAACTGACATTTAAAAAGCTACAGCAGGTCAGTCTGAAGGGATAGATTTTCAGTGAGTAGAAATCACTGTAAAGGTGAGTCAAGAGACTGCACCTGAGCACCCGCACAAGTTGACATGTGTCTGCAGGAACCGATGCGAAGCAGTTCAGGGAGAGGAGCTCCCATGTTGGCATTTGGTCGCTCCGAATCCTAACGCAAGACTCTAATCCTCTAGCTCCAGTGTACGCCGAAAAATCAAACACACCCCTCTCCTAAACCATCTATATGCTAAACCTGTAAAACTGAGTTTAGCAATAGATAGGCAGATGGTTTAATTGTCCAGCTGTCAATAAGCCTTGCAGGACTGAACATCAAGTTCATTTCAGTGGGTCAGCAAATTTTCTTATTTCTTTCAGAGCATATGCACATTTGTGGCATGCTTTTAAATGCAAAAAAATGCCTTCGCATGGATGCAAAGGCTTAACATTATGAGTACGTCATTGCTAATCATTTCAATTTTACAATCTTTTTTGTTTCATTTGGCAAGATGCAAGTCTCAATATTACACTGGGGAAATTCAGGCAGTGACCAATAATTAAAACAGGGTTTGCAGTTTAAATGACTTGCTGAAACCACGGGGGTATATTTCTTCAGTCTTGCACTTAACCACAACTGTTTTGAGATCTCCCCCCCTGCCCCAGCCGCTAGTGCTGTGGCTCTTCTCCATGTGTAAAATGCACTGCTTTTGCCTCCTGCAAAGTTAGCAGAGCGTGGCTATTTACTGGCGAAATCTCCTCCTCCTTGATCCAAACAAGGCAAGTATTTAAACTTACCTTTTCAGGGCAACCTTCTGGTCACACTGCCAACATCAAACAAAAGAAAACATGGCAGAAACCATGAAGTAATAAAACCCCCTGGATTATGACTAACTTATAACTTTCTCAGCAGTTGCAAGCAAGCCAGAATCTGTTTAAATCCAAGACCTTGGAGCTTTACACAAAACACAGGAGTTCATTATGGTGTCCACAACTTTTAAAAAAAACATGAAGCAGCACCAGCCGTAAGCTCACTGGCAGGGTGCAGTCGCTCCTATCAGCCACGAGAAGGGTGGGTTAACACCTCCTCGCATACCTTCCCTTTCAAGGAACACACACTCCGGTACTGAGTTACAAGGATCTGATTTCTGACATCTCAACTTTTCAACCGAGCGTCGTCCCCCCAGTCTCTCAAAGCCACATTCTCCTCTTGGGATCTAAGCTTACCCCAATAACCGTGCACGGATTCCTCCCCTAAGCCAGAAGTATTAAGTTACCTACAATGCCAGGCCTGTTAAACAAAACGCCGATCATTTAGCTTCCTTATTTTCACTGTTTCCCTCATTTCACAACTGACGCAGTGGCAGGTTGAAAGCCTTAAAAGAAAAAAAGTAGGAGATGGCTTCAGTAGCACCAAGGAGTAAGTCAGTATAACCATGCTGAGTCACATCGCAGTTAGATTTGACATTTCCAGGATAAGTGCTTCACTCCTAGAAGGGTTGTTTCTTTATTTCAGCCTTGTTTACTTTACAATCCTGTCATACAAATCAGAGGATTACAAAGCAAGGCCATCACCAAAACTTTTGTGGAAATCAGTCCACGACATGTCATTCTTGTCCAAGTGAACTGCAACTGCCACCACCAAGCATGAAGGAGATACCTTCAAGAAGTATCACAACACCCCGCTATGGAGGACTGCTCCCAAATACCACGGACACATCTCTCACGCAGAACCTGAGCTCAGCATGAAAGCAGCCCAGTTTTTGTGAGGTTTAAAACTTGCCTTGCTGCTACATGAAACCAGCACTCTGCACACATTCATATTCAGCTGTGTTGGCTTTGAAGATTTGAGGGGGAAGGTCAGCGAGTTTGAATTAATGGTTTTAGATGGAAGAAAAACATAACCGGTTTCAGTTGCCTTCAGCAGAAAGGAAAGCATAAGAGAGCATTAGCTTCCACCAGCTTTGATTAAATGTATCACCAAGGAGAAGCCTCTCCCCACGCCTAAAGAGCAAAAAGAATAAGGAAAGAAAAAAGAAGGGGGAAAAAAAAAAGGAAAAAAAAAAAAAAGAGGACTTTCCCCAGACAAAACAGCTTGGGAACAGCCAGGACACGAGGGCAAGTTTGCATCCATCACCAACTCCATGCCATGTTCTCTTCCTTCAGGTTTCAAAAGCACCAGGTTCTTCTCAGGGCAGATCTCCCAAGGCTGATACCAGGTTTAAAAAAAGCCAACAGCCCCTCTCTCCAAATGCATTTAAAAGCCAAACCTGGTTCTTTTCAAAATAAAAAAAAGATCTGGCTTCAAACCATTTACAGTTGACTGAGCAAGACTTGAAGGAGCAGTTTCATTTGCCCCTAAAACCAAGAGATGTTTTAACTCTTCAACCATGCCCACAATGGTGATCAAAAACTAAACTACAGCCCCGCACCACAGTTTTAAAATAGCATTTAGATCTAGAGACACCTTTAAGAACAAAATGATTTTCGAGCTCCGGTCAGACCTCAGCAGACAGCCTGGGTTTATGTTCTCATCCAGCTTTTCTGCTGCAAAAGAAGGGGTGTCTCATCGGACGTTCGCCCCTGCCCCGACGCTTCGCAGCTCCAGAGCATGCCTGGTCCTGCTACCGTCAAGAGAAAACAAAGCGACACAAGCCCACCGAGAAATGCCAAAGCGCTTAAGTTAATAATTTATCAATCTCTTCAACTTTGCATCTATTAATCTACCACGCTGGAGGTTAATCGGGGACACGCAGGCCTACTTTAGTACCACACACTGATTTTTACCTTTTTCAGGGGGTATGCTTGATAACTGCGTAAGTACCTGATCCTATCCTAAATCCTGTTAGGTTATAGTCAAAATCTCAGACTTTATGGACTGCCAGAGTCTTTCCAGTGCAAACAGGCTTAAGCTTACCTTTCAATGTCATACCTTGCTCAGGGGCTGGGAGCAGGCAGACTGGACACTATTCATCCTCTCTCAATTCCATTTCATTCATTCACTACCTCATCCCCTCTTGTTCACCTTAATTTGGACATAATCTGCCCCAATACAGCCATTATAAAAGGCCCACAGATGACTAACTAGAAACAAATCAGCTGTTACATGGAGAGTATCCAGGCAGTCAGGAAGGCAGCAATGATTTGCACATCTATAATTTACACGCCAAGTCCCCCACCACTGCTCTCGCAGGAGAGAGCGCTCAAGGCCAGGTAAAAAGCCCACTGGAATTTGGAAATAATGCAAAATTTATCTAACAATCAACTGTCAGCTTTTAACCTCAACCTTTCACGGGGGATGACAAATGCCTCCAGGGTTAAGCTCCCCTAAAGGACAGCAACTGTCATAAATGCAGACTTTTCCTAATGAAAACATTAACACAAATTTAAAACATTCATTTTTAAGGGAGTATCACGAAAAAAAATTAAAACCAGCTACAGCCAGATAGTGCAATGTTTCGGAATAATCCACCCAGACACTCTATTTGTACAGTCTCAAAGAAAATATTTTATGCTTCTTTCTTCTAGCATTTAGTCCAAGGAAAGCACGCACCAGTGAAATGCAATCATTTCTGGAAAGCAGCATTTGACCCTCTGAAAATGATCGAAAATGGCTATCCCTTCCTCACACTGAGACACTAATATCTGGAAGTCTACACCACCTCCTGCGCTTTCCTGTATGTGGATAATGAAGAATATACAGACATGCTCTGTAATTTGCAGTTTAAAAGGGATTAGAGTCGACAGACCACCATCACCTCAGTTTAAAAACGATACACGCAGATCCACTCCTCTATCTGATTCGAAACACCTAATGCCAAGAAAATGGACTGCGAGTGATTTGGCTTCTCTGGGAAGGCTGAATCAATTTGCTCCAGGGAATAAGTCAAATGATTTAAGACTAGAGGACAGCTCTTGGAAGCTGCAATGGTAACAAAAAAAAAAAAAAATAGTATCTTAGTCCTGAATCCAGTACCAGCCCCAGTTTGCAGAGAATCATTAATGGCTACACAAGCCCACGAGGCAGTGAAATCAGCTTTTTCCAAGAGACTAGATCCACCCTCAGTCTCAGACAAATCATTACCAGAGAGGCTGAGGAACTGGAAGAAGATGGAGACTGAAGATGAGGAGACAGCATTTAGAGGTGAGTGGTCATAAGGCCGAAGGAACTGAGCGGGGACAGGAGAGGGAAGAGCCCGGCAAAGACTAAGCAGAGATTGCCTTAGTGATGGGTAAGCGAGTGCTTGTGCTTCTCTGCAACGGCTGACCGGTATTCAAAGCATATCAGCGTCAAGGAACAAAAAATTCTGAACATCACAAGAAGGTGGAAAAAAGGAATTAAAAAAAATGAGTAAGGGGGAAAAAAAAACAAAACCAGAAAATCCTAACTCGGACCATTTCCCTGGGATGTGGTAGAAGATCCATCACACGGGGTGTTTTCTAACAGCGAGGGCAGTTCATCCGCAAGCTCCCTGCTAGAATCGACGGGCACCAGCACACAGGCTGCACGACCTAGTAGAAACTAGAGACGGCAAGGTCGTATGATTCTTCAGTCACGCGAGCTCTATTTTGATGAAGAAAAACAAAGAGCAACGCTCTATGTTCATTATTCCAGAAATACATGGACAAAATCCACAGGGAAATGGAGGGAGTGAAAGCAGGGAAGCTGAATGCACACAATAAGACACACAATGAAACGCTGAACTCCTATACGCACACCCACATATATATAATTCACATTCAATATTAAAAAAATGTTATCCAGCAATCTCTCATTTTTGCTGCCAGAATAATGTCCAGAACGGCAGGAGAGCAAAGCAGAAAATTCAGACACCTCTCCCTCAGCATCGCATCACCTCTAATTTAAGCAGACAGTAAAATGGATTGCTATTTGGCTCCACATGGGAGCCTGTCGCTTTAACTGTGAACACTTTCCTGCCTTAACAACAACCTGTTATGTGTTTATCCTGGTTATGACTCTGATTAAATCATGGTTTAAGAAGGGCACCAAGTACCAACAGGTGCCGAGAACATTAAGTTATACTGCAACCAGCAATCACTCTATGCTGGGGTGGTTTCAGATGCACCCTTCCCAACAGCCCAATTCCTGCTGCTTTACCTTGCTTGAAGGAAAAAATAAGAAAACAATCAGAGAGAAAAGTCTATCAGGACTCTTAATTTAAGCACTCCTCTGCTTTTGCTTGCAGGATACAGGACAGGGAAGGGCAGAGGGCTCCAAGAGCGGGATCCTGCCCAACAAGTGAAAGCCTGTGCAGCGAGTTGCCCCTTCGGGAGGAGGGCAGGATTACCGACCACCACCTCCGCCCTCAGCAGCCCCCGTTTTCCTCGGGCATCCCCCCTCGCTGCCGGCATTCATGCGGAGGCAGCAAACCCGGAGCCTCCAAGGAGCGAGCGGCCACCACCTTCTCCCAGAGCGATCCAGCGGCGAGGAGCGAGCTCTGCATGTGCCCAACCCTCCGAAGGAGGCACTCGGCACCTTGCGGGATTTACACCCTCCGCTTCCAGACTAACAGTCTGCTCAACCTGCTCCAGGTACAGCAGGTAGGCAACAAGGTAAAACAGCAATTAAGCATGTATTTGAAGGAGCGATTACTTGATGTTCTTCTAGAAACAAAGTAAGAAAACGCTCTGAAAGAGCACACCTCTGGCTTTCCATGAGCTCAAGAGAGGAAGGCAGCAGCACAACACGGGGCAGCTCCTCCTGCTTATCACTCAGGTATCAACAAAGCAAGCGTCCAGCAACCTCGAGGCTTTGCTTACAAGCTTTTCAGAAGATTGTTTTTTACGTCCTTAAAAACAGAACATAATTTTAATGCCAGTGCACAGTGATAACCAGAAGCAGGACAAAGCGCAAGCTGTACTTACACGTAGATTAAATGTAGTATTTCCCTGGCAAATGAAACAATGCAGAGCCTCATCAGGGGGCATCTTCTGCTTAATCCTACATATTAAGACTTTAACAGGGTTTGCAAGATTCGCAGCCATGCTCGAAGCTAACGTTATTGGCTGCTGCTGCTAAGAAATGTTGAACACGTGGGAGTGCGCTCACTGAGACGCGTTTCCAAAAGCTTGCCGGGATTGTAAGATAGTCGTGATGACACTTAAAAACAATCACCTACTACAAATCCAAGCCTGCCTAGATCACAGTACAGCTTCACTAGAAAAGACAGAAGAAATATCAATAGCACGCCCTTCTAGACACAGCAGCAGAAAGGAGAGCAGGGACACCATTTTACAAGGCAAGCCACTTGTTTTACTGAAATCCTGCATGCACCTTGTTTTTTTTTTTTAAAACTGTTACTACAAAGAAACAGCCTCCACGATTTGTTCAATCGGCATTTAGTAATCTAATGCCAGTTTAGTCTTAAGAACTGGGTACCATAAGCATAATCCTAAAGATGACTGCCATACTATACAGAATACCAAAATCACTGCTCTGAGTCTGTGGAATGAGACAGGGAAACAGTTAAAATTACCCAACACAGAGCGATACAAAGGCTTTATTTTTCTTATTTTAAACAGAGCCGGGATGTCAAGCTAGAACAGGCACTCTGCTCCAAGCTGTCTTAACTAAATTCATATTCTACGGTTTCATCTCAATGACCATCGCAATTATATGATTAAGCAGGTGCACTGCGCTTTCAGGTCTGTTCGACAAGCCCCAGCTTCAATAGCCTCCGCGATCAAACTGACAAGGCAACAATGGAAGAGTGAACTTACAGTTCCAGCCAAGAGCCCGTCCTTTCGGGGGGAAAAAAAATCCAGCCGCCAGCAAAGACGCCACATTCAGCTCTAAAAGCAGCAAGATGATACCCTTGAAAGTTGTCATTTAGGCAACAAAGATGATTTATTTATTTTTTTTCCTCTAGTTGGTTTGGTTTTGGCAGAACGATCCATGGATTTGAAGTTCTCCTAATGGCAGGTAGCACTATATGTTCTGAGATGCGTTTAACTGGATTTTATTTATAAGCCACAACCTGTGCCAGAATTTCTGACTGCTTTGGGGAAAGGGGGGGCTCTCCCAGTTCTGAAACGGGGCCGTCATCGCATCTTTGTGCGTTTGAAGCACCACGACACGATTACGCTCATCCCTGGAGACCTCATTAAAACGGAGCCCCAGAAATAGAGCAGAAAGTGTAGCGTGACATTTTAAAATTTACATTCTGACTCGTAAAACTTTCCAGAAATGTCTATGCTTTAAAAAAAAAAAAACAAAACACAACAAAAAAAAACCCAAAAACACCAACACAAAAAAAACCCCCAACAACAAAACACCACCAAACCCTACCAAAACAAGACATTCCAGCACACATGCTCTTCCCCTGGGGACAGGCCAAAGAGAACAAAGCCACGTGACCGTCCTATTGCTCAACGCGACTCTTGGAAGGTGTTCAAGTAGGATGATAAGTGCAGTGTAAGCCTATAATGAACATAAAAAGGAATTTATCCCAAATGTAAACTGTGTCCTACCCTTTGCCTCAGCTGATCTCAGCGGAGCAAACACGGGGAGTTTTGCGATTACAAAATACTCCGCAGGTAAACTAAGGAGCTTTGTACCTTTATTCTCCTTGACTCAGGACGAGCCTAAAATTAGAAGGGAGCGCAATTCTCCGTGTATTACGCTCCCTGTAGCTCCAACGCGCATTACAAACCCTCAGCTCTGTAAACTGGTCAGAACAGGGAGATTCAAATGAAGCTGGGCACTATTTATAATTCCTTTCGTGCACAGAACAGGGTGACACTTCCCTTTTCCAGCCCCGATGCTTAAAAATAGAGCTTGGGGACTACAACCCAGCCAGAAGCATCTATCCACAAAAGGAGGAAAATAAATCAGAGCAAAATAAACTCCCGTCCAAGGGGAGGCTGCAAACAGCTCGCCCTGGAGCGCCCGCCTTGCTCCCCGGAGCAGAACAATAAACTCCGGATTGGAACTGCCGCAGCCGGTAGCAAACGGCCCCGTGGTCGGGGGGGGGTGTGGTGGTGCGGGGTGCTGGGGTGCGTCCCCCCCAACGGGTGTAAACACGCTGGCTGGGGCACCCCATCAGCTGCCGGCTCGCTCCGCCCCGGCCCCGGTTTCCGGGTAGTAACAGAGCAGCCAATCCGCAGAGTTGCGAGCTCTGCCCGAGGCCTCTTGCCTGCAAACACGGCTCCAAGGCCGGCAGCTCGCCCCGAAGCTGGGGGGAACCAGGGTTGGGATCCCCCACCTCCGGCACCCTGCAGTCCCCCGGGGTGAGGGGTACCTGGAGAAGCCTGGCCTTGAGCTCGAGCGCTTCCCCACAGGCCTAGGGGACATCCCCACGCTTCCAAGCCGCCGGCGAGCGGATCCCGAGGTGTTTTGGGGTGCACGGAGCCTCCTTGCAAAGCTACGCTCGCAGGTGGGGTGCAGGCAGTGCCCCCCGCTCTGTGCTGGATGGGGTCACCCAGGAAACTTCAGCGAGCGCGGTGGGGGGCAGCAGCCCCCCGAGAGGGGAGGAAGGCAGCGTGGCTCCCCGCTGCAGGCCCTTCCCCAGCGTTTGCACAACGTTGGCGAGCGCGATCAGGAAAGAAACAATGAGTGACTCAGAGTTTCAGCACATAATCGTCCAGGCGATTATTAAACATCAGTTCAACACATTAACGCGTGCACACAGAGCTCCTGCCCCCCCTCCAGCTCCAGAGAGCTGAGCAACCTCTCCCCTTGCCGGCTCACCAAGAGGCATCCACAAAAGGACATGGACGTGTTAGGATTGAAAATAGGAATAATAAAAAGACCCCACTCGGCTCCTAAACCTGTCAGAGCGGGAGAAGGCAGCGGTGTTATTCACTCCAGCCATCACCCCCTCCCTACTCAAAAAGGTAGCCCTTGGCAGGCCATAAATCCACACCATTATTCTCCATCGGAGACACGAAAAGGGGCTGAAAAGGGAAACTGTAATGAAAATGGCAGCAAAAAGGGGGAGGGGGGGGGAAACCCCAACACAACAACAAAACCCTCAAGCCCTGGGGAGGAGCAGCCTTCAAGTACATTCCTTTAGACGAGCCCTCTCTCCTTTGGTCACCATCAAGACCCTCCTTCGCTCCCACGTCCCAAACCAGACCCTTATTTCAGATCAGCTTCCAGAGGAGAAGATTCCCCAGGGAAGCGTCTCAGGAGCCTGGGCCTAGCGAGCTGCGCCCGGGCAGGCAAGGCAAGTCAGGCAGACAAACAAAAAAGGCTGGGGAGGGAGGAGTGGTGAGGAGAGTCATCTGACACATCCAACTTCCTAAGTTTGTTGTCCGCAGGAGACCAACCGCTCTAACCCTCACCCCTCAAAACACCGGGAAGGCTGCGCCGACAATAACAAGAGCTTCGCTTTTGGAAAAGCCTTGGGTTTCTTTTGTCAGGGGGGAGAAAGAGAGCAGAGCGGAAACTACCCAGCGTCGGGAGGAATGCCAGATATTCAGGGCTTGCTACCTACCACCGCACAGCCCGGCCGCCGCTAGAAATACAGAGCGAGCGAAGCCACTTCAGAAAAAACCTGCTCTTTGTCTCCTAAAATGCTGCGATCGCTGGAGATGCTGGCTACAAATCGAACAAAAAGGGAAAAAAAAAGAGAGGGGGAGGGGAAAGGAGAGCCGCAGCAGATCAGGTTGGGCCTCGTCCCCACTCTGGCCCAGATCTCTTTCCGGACTATCCCTACGGAAGATTTCCCCCCACCATCACCACTAAACAACTGGAATTCCCGACCCTCCTCCCGGTGCGATTAAGCATCGATCGCAATTGGCGTTCGGCAGAGTATGACATGTGTGTAACTTTAAACCCCCGGATAAAAATAGCTCAGATTCAAGCATGATCGGTAGTCATTTCCTATTTGCTTAAAAACAAGGCGAAAAATATACGAAGAGCAGCTTTGTAGAGAGAAACGCGCAGGCTGAACGTCAAACAGAAGTTTCCTTCGATAAGCCACCCTCACGCCACAAACAGGAGCGGTGCCGCTCCTCCCTCCCCCCCCTCCAAAATAAACACAAAATCCAAGTAAGTTTATCTCTCTCTCTGGAAACTAAATCAGACCCGTTTCTCGACCCCTCGACACCGCCAAGTTAGAGCCACCAGACCCGAGTCCTGCTGGGGGAGGTCAGGCACGTTCAGTCAACAGAGCTGAAAAACATTTCAGCCACTCTTGTCATTTCTACCCCCCCTCGGCACACACCACCACCTTGTAAACAAAAAACTATTAATAAAACAATCCTAGAACCAAATTCCCAATGATATTTCTTCAATGCCACCCACACTCCAGACAGAGAGAAAAAGGATTCGCCACCCTGTAAAGGACCAAGAATAAAAATAAGGAGGAAAAATATAAACAGATCTATCACGGAAGGGGGGGGGGGGAATAAATAATAAAGCCTAACCCAACCTGGAGCGTTACATAAACGGGACCTCTTACGAGATGGGCTGCGGGCCCCGGCACCCTTCGCCCACCCCCCGGCACCCAGCCAGGGGTCTGCTGTGAGCCAGTGCCCGTGGGGACCCCCCCAGCTCCCCTCAAAAAATGAAAACCCTAAGCCGGCACCAGAAGCTTCGTGAATTGCAGGCTGAAATCAGGGAGTAAATAATAATAAACACCACAAAAGCCTTTCTTTGGGCTGTGGCTGCTGGAACTGCTCTCCCCTTCCTCGTCCTCCCCCGGGCGGCTGGGCTGCAGTCCAGGGCAGGCAAGGGTGGGGGTGCAGGGCACCCCGGCTGGGGGGGCCTTCACCAACGGGGGGGGGTACCTGCAGGGACACCCCCAGGGCACCCCGGCTGGTGGCTGTCAAGCCACGGAAGGGGATAAGCCCCCGCCAAAAAGAAGGGGGGGGTGTTAGGCCTCCCCCCGGTAAGGGGGGGCCCTCGTCCCACGGAGGGGGGGGGGCAGGTCCAACCCCCCGCTCTGAGGAGAGGCCTAGGCCTGGCCTCAGAAAGGGGCGCTGCCGCCGTCCGGGGGGGCGGGGGGAGCGACACCGGAGGGGGATCCCCGGTGTCCCCCGTCATCCCCCCGCTCCGGTGCAGGCCCGGCCGAGGAGGCGGGCTCGCCCCCCCGGGGGCTGCCGGCGGAGGGTGGGGGTGCGGGTTAGAAGGGGTGCGGGAAGGATACAGCTTGACCACGTCGGTGTCCATCCGCCTCTTGCCCGGGCTGGGGGAGGACATGGTGGCCGCAGCCGCCCCCGGTGCTCCGGGCGGGCTGTCAGCGCCGCCGCCGCCGCCTCCGACCGGGGACGCCCGGCACCGAGGGGAGCGGGGGGGCGCCGGGCTCCGAGCCGCTGGGACCCCCCCCGCCGCCGCTGCTGCTGC